>ML100537.1:88148-133081 GCA_003697995.1 Taxidea taxus jeffersonii | reverse complement strand
GAGCCCCATGTAGGGCTCCATGCTCAGTGGGGAGTCTGCCTGAGATTCTCTCCCTCTCTCTCTCTGCCCACCCCCAAGCTCACTCTTTCTCTCCTTCTCTCTCTAAAATAAATAAATAAATCTTTTAAAAACAAACAAACAAATAAATAAAGTGAGGCCAGCTGGTAATATATGAACAACTCCAGAACTAATGGCTAATAGAACAGAATCACTATTTTGGAGAATAATAAGAGTGACTGAAGAAATAAAATTAATTTATCACCCATCAAGGTTTCTACTATGTATGTGAAACTAAGTTACAATTGCCTGAATTTCTGGACTTCTCAAATAAATCGAAAAAGCTCTGGTTTAGGAACACCTGGCTCAGTTAGTTAAGTGTCCAGCTCTTCATTTTGGCTCCGGTCAGGATCTCAGGCTTGTGAGATCAAGCCCCAAGCTGGGCTCCATGCTGGATGTGGAGCCTGCTTAAGACTCGCTCTCCCTCTCCTCTCCCCTTCCCTCTGCCTAAGTGCCCTCTCCCTTTCTCTTGCTCTCAAAAAAACCAAAAACCAAAAAACAAAAAAAGTTCTGGTTTAGCATGGTTGAACATCCACAGATAATTTATCATGCAAACTATCCCTAAAACATGTTTTGAATTATTTTATTCTCAGGATGGTACTGACTATACACTTCCATGCATAAAGTTAAGTTATGGTTATTTTAATCCAAGTCTTATTTTTACAGCTATCATTACTACATAGAAAGACAATTTTCAAACATCTGCAGCATAGCCTGAACAGATGTGGAATAACAGATGAGAGGAAAATCATGATTCTGAAGTGAGCAAAGCTGTTTTGTCATTGCTGTTGTTTTAATCTCTGGCTCTTCCTAACTGCTCCCATTGTGGCTGGTCATGCCCTCCACCCTCCACCAAGCACCTAGTTCCCCTCTGCTTTTCTAGGGTCTCTTTCTCAGTTCACTCTTCCTTGTTAGACTTTCTCTACACAGTTCCCATCAAAATATTGGGTTAAAACTTTAATGGGAAAAAATAAACCAATGTGTCAATGGTTGTTAGTCATTATAATATGCTACTTTTTCCTTGCAGGATACTTTGCATTAAGTCCTCATTCAAAACAGTCTTTCATTCCTTTATTTTCCATTTCTTATTATTGGTGAAAGTTCAGGCACTCATATTTCCAGGAAGGTAATTTAGAGGAGAATTAGGAGACTCCTCTAAAATCTGAGGCAAGTCCAGATTTTATAGAGATAAATTTCCTTAAAATGTAACAGCATTAGTTTCTGAGTTAAATATCTGCCTTTAGGAAAAAGGATGCTTCCCGGATTCTTGAAACATAACATAAACCTCAGATTATTATGCAGTATTTTCTACTCAAAAGCTTTGCAGGCATCCATTTGAAGTTTCTCCAAACACTGTGAACAACAGTTATGGCCAGTTGTTGCCAGATGTTAGTACATAACTGCGCACGCCCCTAAAAACAAAAAAAATTCAGAAACATATTTATATTTAATTCAATTTAAAATATTTACAGAACTTTCAAACTTGAAGTTGCCTACATTTTACCTCAAAATAAAGCTATAACTTTGTGAGGCATAAGTAAAATTCACGATTTCTGCTCGGGCTATGATGGGAGTGACTAGGCCATTACTTAATCTGTTACAGTCAACAGCTAGAAAACTGGACAAAATATAGGGGAAAAAAACTGTTTTAGGAATTTAATGAACAATCTCAGTAATGTCTGAAACTATATCATGTCATCTAACATATGTATAATTGTGTATCAGAAGGAGAAAAGTTTGGGAAAATATCTGAAGACATAATAGTACAAATCTTGCAGTATGAAGAAAACTGTAAACCCACCGGTGGAAGAAGACCAATGAACAAAAAAGATAAACACAAAGAAAACCACATCAAGATACATCATAATCAAATTGCAAGAACAGAACTAAAGATAACATCTTAAAAGCAGCCAGAGAGGTAGATGCATTTACAAGATAAGAATGAGGATTTCTCATCTGAAACTATGCTAGTCAGAAGATAACACATTGAATCTTTAAAGTGCTGAAAGAAAAAACAGTCTGTCAATCTAGAATTGTGTATTTGGTAAAAATATCCTTTAAAACTGAAGATGAATTATAGACCTCTTCAAACAAAAATCTGTCACCAGCAGACATGAACAACAGGCAAGGTTAAAGGAAGTTGTTCAGGCAGACGGAAAATGATACCAAATGCAAACCTGGAGCAACTTGAAGAATTAAGAGTACTGGACAGAGAAAATAAGTGTGTAAATAGAAATTATCTTTTTTCCCCTTTTAAAATTTCTTTGAAAGAAAATGTACTTTAAAAAGCAGAAATAATAGGGGCACCTGGGTGGCTCAGTCGGTTAAGTGGCTGACTCTTGATTTTGGTTCAGGTCATGATCTCAGGGTCCTGGGACTGAGTCCTATGTGGGGCTCCAAGCTGGGCATGGAGTCTGCCTGACATTCTTTCTCCCTCTCCCTCTACTCCTCCCCCAGCTCATGAGTTTTCTCTCTAAAATAAATAAATAAGGGGCACCTGGGTGGCTCAATGGGTTAAAGCCTCTGCCTTCAGCTCAGGTCATGATCCCAGGGTCCTGGGATCGAGCCCCACATTGGGCTCTCTGCTTAGCAGGAAGCCTGCTTCCTCCTCTCTCTCTCTTTTTCTGCCTACTTGTGATCTCTGTCCTTCAAATAAATAAATAAAATATTTAAAATAAAATAAGATAAATCTTTTTTTAAAAATCAGAGATAACATATATTTGGGGGTTATACTATATGTAGAAACAGGATAGGCATAGGAAAATAGAGCTACAGTGTTAGGAAGGCATTTATATTTTATGGTAAACTGGTATAAGATTTCATGAAGGCAGACTGTAATAAAGCTCCATATCACAAAAAAACGGAAGAAAGAAAAAGGTATATCTACTAAGACAATAGTAGAAATAAAATAGAATGTTAATAAGTACTCAGTGAATTCAATAAAAGCTATGAAAAGAGGAAAAAAGATGAGACAAATAGAAAACAAATAGCAAAATAGTAGAATAACACCCAACAATATCAATAATTACATTAAATATAAATAGTTTAAAAATTTTATCTAAATGACAAAGATCATCAGACTGGATCTAAAAGAAGGCATAACTACAAAAAAACCACTATATATTTAAACATATTAAAAGTAAAATGGTGAAGAAAGATGAACCATGAAAAAAAGTAATCATAAGTGAAGAGACTATGCTAATATCAAAAAGTAGATTTGAGGACAAAGAAACTTAGCAGAAAAAAGGGAATATTTCAATAACGATAAAAACTTAATTCATAAAAATGATAGAATAATCCTAACGTGTAGCACCTAATTTCAAGAGCTTCAAAATACATGAGGCAAAGACTGACAGCACTGAAAGGGGAAACAGGCAAATCCACAAACCGTAAATGAGATTTTTAAAAAAAATTTTGAAGATTTTTATTTATTTATTTGACAGAGAGAGAGAAAGCACACAAGCAGGGGGAGGTGCAGGCAGAGGGAGAGGGAGAAGCAGGCTCCCCAATGAGCAGGGAGCCCGATGTGGGCCTTGATCCTCATGACCGGAGCTGAAGGTAGACACTTAACCGACTGAGACACCCATGCACCCCTGTAAATGAGATTTCAACCCTACTATCTCAGGAATTGATAAAAAACAGGAGATAGAAAATTAGTGAGGATGTACATGATCTGAAAAATGCTGTCAAACAACTTGACCATTAATCAGACACCATATTCTGGGTCATTCAACAACTTTCAAAAAATTTTAAAGGGTTAAAATCACACATAGTAAATTCTCTGACCACAATGAAATTAAATTGGAAATGATAATAGATATGTATTTGATATTCTCAAAATATTTAGAAAACTAAAAATACATCTAATTTCTATGGCCAAAAAAGAATTTATAAAGGCAATTAAAAATATTTTAAAATTAATGAAAATGTAACCATAATGTTTATGGAATGCAGCTAAATCAGTGCTTAGGGGAAATGTTTAGCTTTGAATTATTTTATTAGCAAAAAAGGAAAATCTAAAATAAGTGATATTGATATAAGCTTCCCCTAAAGATGCTTGAAAAAGAATAGCAAATCAAAGACAAAATAAGGAAAAAAAATAATAAATACCAGAATAGAAATCAATGAAATAGGAAACAAAAACAACAGAGAAAATCAGTGAAACCAAAAGCTGGTTCCCTGAGATTAAAAAAAAAAAAATCAATAAATCTCTAGGTGGAATGATCAGAAACAACTGAGAGAAGATACAAATTAACCAAGATCAGGAATGAGAGAAAGGGGACATGACTATCAGAACCCACAGAGATTAAGAGGGCAATAAGGAAATATTATGAATAACATATTGCCAAAAATTTCTTGATAATTTAGGCAAAATACGAAAGTCTCTAAAATGATACAAATCACCAAAACTAAGGCAAGAAGAGAAAAACTCAAAGAGTCATACATCCCTGTAAGTACTAAACACGCACACACGTGCGCACACAAGCAGTCACTCACACAGTATACTGAAGCCGAAGCAGCTTCACTAGTGAATTCTGCCGAACATCTCAATAGAAGAAATAATACCAACTCCACATAAACTCTTCCAGAGAATAGACCATGCAGAAATTATGTCACGGTAACTGAAGGGAGCATTGTTTCTCCACCAAGACATGGATTCCACCTCTAATCACCATCAGGAGTTTGATACCCCTGTCTCCTTTCCTTTCACATCATCAATATTTTCTTCTACATTGACTCATTTCCAGGTGATTGTAGCACACTAATTTTACACACACACACACACACACACACACACACACACACACACACACACAGCCTGCCCTGAAATCCTGCTATAACCCTGCGATGGTTTCAGGAACATTTACTTTGAGTACCTCCTCTATGTCGGACACTCTACGTTTACAGAGGTAAATGATTTAACGCGGTTAAGGAGGAGACAAATATGTGAGTCAATAAAATACAGCACAAATGTCATGGAAGAGCTATGCGCAGGGTGTTATTAGGGGAACACTAAGCAATACCTCACACCGGAGAAGGCTTTTGTAAGGAGGTGAATATTAAAGGCTAATGATGATGGAGATAATGATGATGATGAGAGCAACAACAAAACAACAACCAGTATTTATTTTGCTCTTACTCTACTGACACATATTGTTGAAATGCTTTACATATATTAACAGATCTAACCCTCCCCAAAACTGTGAGGTAGCCACGATCATTATCCTCATTTATAGACTGCGAAACTGAGAGAGAGAAAGGTGAAAAGACTTGTGTGAGGTTATCAGGTTGGAATGAATAGGAGTCAACTGATTGGAAAAGAAAGAAGAAAATTCCAAATGGGAAGAGTAACAGGTGCAAAAATATGAATGTGTAAAAATTATATATAAAACGTTAATATTTTAGTATATTTTAAAATATATTAATATAGGACACAGTATGCATTTAATAGTCTATTTTAATGCACATATTAATATTTTAATATTTAGCAATATTTTGATAGTTATAATATATACGAAGTAAATTTATATAATACACATATAAAATTTGTTTTGTTTCATTAAATAATACACATATAAAATAAAATTTCTTGTAATCCATCATCCAGAGTAAGAGTGTTGACATCTTTTTTATGTACAACTTACTTGTAGGTACCAGGATATTTCTGAAGTCCTAAACTGGCATTTTCTTCCATTCTCCAATCCATCCCAGCTTGGATGTTGCCCTTACTACCTCACCAAATGGAAGATACAGCAGAAACACAGAGGCAGTGTTTGGCTTTTGACTCTATAATCTGGGCCAGTGGGACTCAACACAGGGCAAAAAGTGTATCAGTCACAGTGGGTCTTACTCTATCTGCTTGTCCTATTGCTTCCCCGTCCAGACTAAAAATGATTCTCTAGCTTAGGGGAATGAGATGTCGGCTGAAGTGAAGGGGAAAATGTTTACCCATGAATCTGTTCCTGAGATAAGGCCTTGTTTCTCGTCCTATTCTCTGGGCCAAGCCAGAAGGATGGGGAACACATGGACCCCACCCCTCCACCCCCCCTAAATAGAGAGGGCTACTCTATTGCAGAGGGGCCTGTGATCACATGCCAGACGGAGGCAAGGGGCCATGTGACCTTGAGTTCTTAGGCACACTGGCATGGATACAGGGGCCATAGCAGAAATGAGCTGTGTGGTGTGTGTGTGTCTAAGCAGGCCAGCAAGACAGACTGCTGTGCCCAGTTTCCTGTGTATTCACACCTCTCCCTGACAAAGAAGATTATAAAACCTCCAGAATATCTGAGAGCAGCATGGATGTAGCACAAAGAATACAAGGCCCAATGGGCTTTCAAAGAGAAAGGAGGGGTTACATTGAGGTGACCCGGGTCCAGTGACTACCAAAGATCCATGGGGGCCACAGATGTCTCAGTGGATGTCTGCATGGGCAGGTCGGACCCAGGAGCAGAGGGCTCCATGCCTCATCCACCAGCCCATGGCACGATAGAGCCCTTGCACTCAGGTACTATCCTGGGGAAGGGGGAGACTTACTGAGATCCAAGGTGACTGAGGACACGTATCAAGTTTTTGCCAAGCAGCCAAATGGTGACTCAAAACAGAAACTGAGATTATAACAAAGTAAGTGCATCTGAATTTAGGACACGGGATTTGCACCCACTTCAGGTGGATCACCATTAAGTGCTGGGGTGAGACTTTGGTGGCATTTGGCTCAGCTCCCCTTTGTCATCATGCCTCCACCTCCAGGAAGGAGAGGTCCATGAGAGGAATGGCAGCAGTCGGGAGATGGATGACAGGCTGGTTCTGGGCCCAGGATCATGGATGTGGGAGTGTGATGGAGCATGAGGCCGAGACTCCTTCCTTCCAAGCTGGAATTAACATTTGACCTGCAGATGTCAGTGCTCCGTACTGAGTGACTCTTTAGTTATAATTCATTTCTAAAAAATTGATGAAGTCATTTTATACAGTTGCTTTACCCAGAACCAGAATCGAGTAATTAGGAACTCCAAGTACTTTGCTTTTGTCACTGCCTAACTATTTTGTAAGAATTCCAGGGAGAAGCCACATCCTCCATAAAGGAAGAAAGAAACCAGGCAGTCTTGGAAAAGGGCTGCGGTATCACTATCAAAATCACTGTTTCTTGAGTTCTCAGTAAATTTCGGCAGATCCATTCTCAGAAAAAGTGCCCATATTCCTGAATTTGGCCCTATTTCTGATGATGCCCAATTAGTATTGAACACATTCTCCGCCTACATTAAATCATGTACACTTAATGACAGATAACCTATAGAATAACATGGGACAGTTGGTTTTCTGCCGTCACTGCAATTCAGAAGGACCAATTTTCTTGCCATTGCAACATAGGTATTTATGTGGTTAACACCCATAAATGATCACATAAGATTTACATGAATTTCCACTGCACTCACTGAATAAGAAAGCAAACTGTGAAACAAGCTTATGGAAATAGTTAAAGAATTAAGATCTAATCATATTTCAAAAGCTCACCCTCAGAGGAACACTCTGAAGCAGAGGCCACAGAAACTGAAACTCATTTATTACTTGGGCAGAAATACAAACTTTAAGAGAATGAAGGAGAAAAAAAAAACTTTACTTTGCTCTAGGGAAGAAGCAACTATTCTCTGATGTGCAAAAAAGAACTTATCATCAAAGACCAAATGTAAATGGAGCCAATTAATTTTTTTAAGAATCTCTACCTTCTATAATATTTTTATGCCTTTGTTTCTGTTATGCTTTACACCAAAATCTAAGGTTGCATGATCTGACAGAACTTAAAGAAAATGATTACTGTATTTAATAAATTTTCACATATTTAATATACATTTTAAATTTACTTAATATACTTAAGAGCAGCACATTTGTTGGCTTATTTATTTATTTATTTAAGGAAGCAGATAGAAGATCTATCTCAAATATATGACTTTAGACATCAAAAACATGATATTGTCCAATGACCAAATGATGTTAATTGAATTATTGGTCAAGTAATAAATTATTTGAAATAAGCGTTGAATCTGGGAGTTAAGAGAAGTTCTGGTTTGTCATACTCATAAATCCCATTATTATTTTATTGTTTTGGAAATTTTTCTACTTTTTGGTTCATTTGCATAAGAAAATAGAATGTAATGAATATTAACTGGAAAGCTTATGAAATAATGCATTTACAGGAAGTTGCTATGTTAGATTTGTAGGCAGTTCAATACAAATCTCGATACTTAACAAAATCTCTGTTTTCTCTACTGGACAGTTTGGAAGTTTGAAATAGGTGCTGGGAGGATTCAGTTATCGGATTCAGTTATCGGATCTTCCTAATTAAAGATGACTTAGAGCTTATTCAGCTTCCCAGAGTCATCTATATTGAGCTAGAATTACCATACCAATTTGTTTTTATTTTGTCTTTTTTGCCATACCAATTTATTAAAAATAATACTCAAAATGTTTGACAACAATGAGTTTGATGTCTATATTAAACATGTCCTGGGGTGCCTGGGTGGCTCAGCCGTCAAGTGTCTGCCTTCAGCTCAGGTCATGATCCCAGGGTCCTGGGATCGAGCCCTATGTTGGGCTCCTTGCTCCCTCTCCCTCTGCTCCTCCATCTGCTTGTGCTCACTCTCTCTCAAATAAACAAAATCTTAAAACAAAAACAAAAACAAAACTATGTCCTGTCCCCCACTTTGTCTGCACACATCAGGTCTTCAACTGGTTTTGTTGCTGTGTAGTGAATTTTCCATCACCCAGACCCTTAAAACTACTTCAACCATCTTTTTCATCAACTCAAGTTACTTTCATTGACTATCCCAACAACTGTTGCCAAACGGTAAGCAGTAGAGCATGATGGTTAAGAGCACAAGCTTTGAAGTTCAACCGCCCTGGGTGGTGTGGCCATGGGCAAATTATTGAACTTTCCTGGGCATTATTTTATAATGTGCAGTTAAAGCTGACAATGAAGATTAAATAGGCCTGAGGTTTAGCAATGTAGGAATGGTGGAAGTTCAAGATGGCAAGGGATCAGAGAGTGGTGACTAAGCACTGGAATGAGGATAAAGACCAGGTTCTTTATGCGTGAGGGAACGGGAAAAATAAAAGGTAAGGCAACAGTGATCAAAAGGAGAACCTGATGGGCTGAGATCGTGTTGGTGAACAAACTGAGTAATGTTGAGGTTGAAGGCATGTCTGCATTTTTTGATAGAAAAGTGGAAACAAGACAAATTACTTTACTGGAGAGCTGAGCTTACAAAACTGCAGGATCAGGCTATTAGAAAAGTCAGCTGTCAAAATCAGTCTTTTGCATTAAATTCTTGTTACTTTTTTCTTGTTCCTTTTTTCACTTTGGGTCTTTGGAAATAACTGCTGTCTCAGATTCTTCTACTGGGGTAGCAATTTTTGTTTCCTGACATGTCCCCCAAAATGGGGTACTCTGCTGCTTTTGACATTACTAACCATTTTAATTTGTAACTGCTTAACTTATATAATTGACACATGCAAAAGAATATTCTCCACATTTCTGAAAGATGATAAAGAACCTTCCTACAACAACCATACCACGTAACATCTAGCTTTGCAAATGCCTATGGTTCTTCCCAGCCCACTGCATCCTCTAACTCCTCCCGAGAATGAACAACTATCCTAAATTTTATTTACTGCCTTGCTTTAAAGTACTACACATGGAAGTGTCTCTGACATATTGGTTTTAGCTTTATACAAACATAATCATGCCCTGTGTGATTTCCAGAAACTTGCTGTTTCTCACACTTTTTTTTTTTTTAAAGGCATTCATGTTGTTTCATTTGAAGCTGATTTCCTTCATAATCACTGCTTGAGAATATTCAAGTGTGGGAACAGATCAAAATCATTCATTCTCCTTAAAAGGCATTTGCACTTTTTGCTTTTTCTTCCACGAACCACGCTGCTATGAGCTTTCTCAGTCATGTCTTCTGGTGCATATCTGCGAGTTCCTAGGCATATGCTAAAGGGCTGAACTGATGGCCCATAAATCAAATGCTCAACTTTAAAGGATAATGCCACCAACATTTTATAGTCTCACCAGAGTGTCTAAGAGGTTTTTTTTGTTCCACACTTTCAACCCTACTTAGCATTGTCAGAATTCCTATGTTTAATAACAGATTTAGTAAGATATAACTTATGCATCATAAAGTTCACACTTAATCTGTACAGTTCTGTGGTTTTTTAGTATATTCAGAGAGCTGTATATCTATCAGCATTATCAACTTCCAGAACATTTTCATGACCTCAAAAAGAAACCCCACACCAGGGGCGCCTGGGTGGCTCAGTCAGTTGAGCATCCAACTCTTGATTTGGGCTCAGGTCAGGATCGTGGGGTCTGGGGATGGAACCCCACGTTGGGAATCTCTGCTTAGCATGGAGTCTACTTATTTTTCTCTCCCTCTGCTCCTCCCCCAGGAAAGGGGTATCTTTCTCTCTCTCTAAAATAAGTCTTCAAAAAAAAAAAAAAAAAGAAACCCCACACCTTTTAGCAGTTACTTCCCGTTTCCCCCCCACCCCCCAATCTCTTCTGTCTCTATGGATTTTACTATTCTTGGACATTTCAATTTTTTTTTTAAGATTTTATTTATTTATTTGTTAGAGAGAGAGAGAGAGAGAGCACAGGCAGACAGAGAGGCAGGCAGAGGCAGAGGGAGAAGCAGGCTCCCTGCCGAGCAAGGAGCCCGATGTGGGACTCGATCCCAGGACGCTGGGATCATGACCTGAGCCGAAGGCAGCCGCTTAACCAGCTGAGCCACCCAGGCGTCCCGGACATTTCATATAAATGGGGTCACACAGCAAGCACGTGGCCCTTTGTGACTGGCTTCTTTCAAGTAGCACGTCTTCAAGGTTCATCTGTGTTGCAGTATAGATCAGCACCTCATGCCTTTTGACTGTCAAGTAATACATTCTTTTATGGATACTCCACATTTTGTTTATCCATCCATCAGTTGAAAAACATTTGAGTTGTTTCCACTTCTTGGCTATTATAAATAATGTTGCTATGAACATTCTAATAAGCATTTTTGGGAGGGGAAGTATATTTTCAATGTTCATCCTTCAAAAGAAGATCATGGAGATTCTATTTGCTGGCCTCAAGCTCCTCAGTGGGAGTGGAATTGCTAGGTCCTATGGTAACTCTATGTTACACTTTTTAAGAAACTGCCCAACTATTCTGTTAAGTGGCTGCACCATATTTCATTCCCACCAGCAAAGAATGAGGGCTCTAATTTTTCCACATCCTTGCTAAAACTTGCTATTTTCTCTCTTTTTGACTGTAGCCCTCCTAGTGGATATGAAGTAGTATGGTGGGCTCCTTTGATCCCTTGCACAGAGTAGTTGCAAACATATGGGCTCGGGTCATTCTCTGACAGCTCTACTTGCCTTTGGTTTCTCATGGAGATGCTCTAAAATAGTAGCTCCATTAGACTTCGGAGGCATCACAGCATTATCAGAAGACATGAGAAAAAGTGTTAGAAGAGCCTGAGGCCTCTAAGTCAAATCCCCATGATCTACTGTTGAAGGGTGGCTCCCATCCCCATACTGGTGCTGAGTTCTTCAAACTGTCCAGTTTCTTCCAACGAGGGCTTTGTAGCATCACTGCTAAACCTTCCATCTTAGTTGAAGGCTCTCTTGGGGAGATAACCTAATACATGCGCTCACCAACTGGGCTTTTATTTCCTTTTGGACCAAAATCAGCACACAAGCCATCCTATCCATATCCAAATTACACTTTATTCTGGTGCCATTTGGAATGGAGAGATCTTAATCCTCATATGACCTTTTGGGGATGATTTGTTTATGTCAGATGTCAGACTGATTCACTATAGCAGTAGTGTAAAGCTTCTAGATTTCATGAAAGGAAAATGAAACTTAATTAATGAAATCAATTAGAATTAACAAAAGGATGGTGATAGACTAATAAAAATAAAACAAGGAAATGAAGTCTTGAGAAATTATTTTGCACTGCTTAGTTATCTGTGAATAGACTACAGCATTGAGAAACATTTCCCCAGACAGGATTACGACAAAGGAGAGAGTAGGAGAAATGACACCAGAGTGAGAGAAGAAAGATGTTGAGATTCTAAACCTATTGATTCAGAATCTCCAGGATCTTGAGGCCCAGGAATCTACACTAAAGACTCTCCCATTGCTTCTAATAATCAGCCAGGTTTGGGAACCACTGCTCCAGCTAATTGACGATATGACTGAGAGACTTTCCTAAATAATAAAAAAAAAAAGTTATAAAGCACATAATTTCTGCTTATACTACTGCTACATTATCTCATTTCTATTGTGACTTTTCTTTGAAAAGAACCCAACAAGTTGAGGCTGGTTGTTTTAAATAAATGAATATTATCGACTTTGATAACCCCCAAAGAGCTGCTGTGGTAACACAGAACAAAGATAATCACCATCAAGATCTAAATAATCAAGGTTGCTGGGTGATCTTAAGCTGGCTTACTTTTAATGGCTTTAAATGCCTGCAAAGCAAATAGTCAGCTCCAGGGAGTCAGATGGTATTACTACCAGAGCATTTAACTAATTGCGCTGTCCCCCAACACCCTAAATAAAAACAGAGAGGAATACACTGTTTGTTCATGAAAGCGATTAAGATACATACGCAGAGTCTTCACGAAGCCCGCCGCTCTCAGCTCGCATCTAATTCAAACCACGCAGCTCGCTGTTAGCATCAACCTCTCTGGACTAAATACAAAAATCCAAAGTCATTTTGGGATTTGATCCTCATTTTCAACCAAATATCCAAATTCATTTCGAATTCACACAAGGACCGCAACAGCTTCCCCTAAATCAGTTTCCTACAAGTTAAACATCTCTCCTACACTCAGATGTGATTGTGGAACTACTTTGATCTTTATTCCCAAATTTATTGCGCTGTGTAATCCATGACAAAATATAATGTGATTTACTATATCTCTATATGACAGCCCAGCAGCTGACAGAACTTAATAATTCAGCATAAGAAAAAAACCTTCTGGCACCGAAATCTACAGATCATAATGGGGACCCTTTACCATCAGTTTACAATGAAGCCGTTACAAGCTGATCATAAGAACTTCAAAACAATTCTTTTTTCTTCCTCACGTATTTAATGAAGGAAATTTTTATTCCCTCAATGTGCTTTGTAGCTGCAAGCAAGTAATTTTGGAACATTTTGCTTTTGTTCTCATTAAAACAATGCAGGACTAGTCATTACTGAGGTTCCTTCCTCAAAGAAAAGGACTAAATTTCTCCATTGAATTTGAAATAAGTGAAGAGACACAAACATGGGAAAGTAGGAGACCCTAAAAAAAGAAAATCTGCAGTTGGTTATGATATAGAAAAAGCATAGATTAGCTAATTAGGCACCATATGTATAATAACTGAAATGATGTGTTGCCTTTGAAATTGCAAGGGCTGAAGTTTCTCTAAAATTCCCTCTCCCTGAACATCAGTCTGCATCCAGGGATGGAGAGGTCAGACCAGACAGCCTTTAGGTCTCTCTCAACTCAAAATTTCCAGGATTTTTGGGACTGCTTTTTAAAGGGTCCTGGTGGTTCTCGCTGAGGGGTGGTGATGGGTCTGAGGGTCTCTCATACTCCTGGCCAAAGTGGGAAAAGAGGGAGATGCTTACAGCTCGCTTGTCTAGCTCCTTGGAGACAACTGGATAGTGTTTGAATGCGGAGCCTCAGCAATGGGGTCTGGCTGGGTTGGCAGAACTCCAAGTTCTCTCTGGACTCTCACTGGCTTTCCAGCACTGTGGATCTCAACAAAATGCCCCCAGACTCCTACCTCTTGGATATTTAGGTATTTGTCAGCCTATGACCCAATCCATGGGGATTCACCTCCTTATTGCCTCTTCATGATGTTTGGCTATAAAAGGTAAATTACATATTATATATTCAATTTGAAACTTACTGTCTTCTTATAGACATTTGGATGAAACATTCTTCTCTAGATTAGGGTACTTCTTGGAAAGGCTGGCTGGCCAGCTAACTTCCAAGAGTATTTCCTGTGAAACCATCCACAAGGTGCATTTAACTTGTTGAAATCCACTGTGAATCACAATCTGATTCCCCACTTTGCACATCTAAAAGATAAGTGTTGCTCCTGTTTAGGTTACCGGACTCAGACAGATTAAATCCACAGCAGACCCAGGTTCTAAAGGGCATTTGATGTTATCCTATGTTCTAGCCATTATTACATTTCATTTAGGTTTGCACATAACTTTGCTCACACCCTAAACCAGCTTCTTGACATGCTTAACACTGGTCAGTTGTCATGAACATGCATCTCCAGTGCTATAATCTCACAACAGAACTTGGAAAAATTCCAGGCATTTTTACTGTCTCTTGTTTGGAAAGGTTATAGTTAATTGATTCAGGATCTAAAGCTAAAACTCTTGAAGTGCTTTTTTCTAATGAACTACATGACTGTGGTTTTTAATTCACCTACAAATGAAGACCAAATAAAACCCTATGTACAAATATATCATGAGCCAGACTTTGTTCTGGAGTGCTTTAGTGGGTTCTTAATTTTTTAAAATGGCCACAAGCCTTCAGAGTATTTTTAAAACAAAACAAAACAAAAACAGAAGACATGAACTAAATAATTTACTAGCCGAACAGGTGGAAACTAAATTTTTAAATTTCCTTGAGTGATCAAAGGTATAATAGTAACGTTTTCACATGAGATAGATTCAAAAGCTGTGCCCTACCACTTGTTTTTCAAAGTTTAAATTTGAGTGTAGTATTTCATTCTCTTGTGTTACTTCTGTTTTATCTCGAGGTGAAATAAGGAAGAAATGTTTTCTATGCACAATTTCCTTAAAAAGGTTTTTTTTTTTCATTCCTTACATTTGAAATGAAACTTGTGGTCGCCAACAGATCTTTAGAAATTTCTACCAATAAGAAATGCTATGTCCTTGACAGCTAAGGCAAAAAGTTGCTAATATCCTTGATATAATTTCCCAATATGCTAACCCTCCCACTTCACCCAGACATACTCATTATTGGTTGTATCTATTCTCTTGTTTGTCTCCCACTCAATTCTGACTTCAGAGCCAAAAATTCAGGGTTTTGGCCAAATTGAGGAATCTGAGGCCAAGGAATTTGGATTTTATTCTGGAGGCAGTGGGATGCATTCAAGGTTTGTGAGCAGCGAGTGAAATTAGTAAAGCTATTGTTGAGAAGATGGCTCGCCTGGGACCATGGAGAATGAAGCAGAAAAGCAGAGCAGATAACTGTGGCAATAGTCAAAGAGAGCTGGTGCCAATGGATGAGGGCTTTTGTTCAAAGTCCTAATGAGACGACAGTAACTGAGGAGACAAAGGAAATGAACCATGGCTCTCCTAGCCTCGTGCCTCTTTCTGAAGGAGAAAGCTGCATTAGGGAACACAAAATCAAACAAAAGGAAATAATAGCATTTTCAACTCTTTCCACATTTCCACCATCTATCTTTCACCCCAATACTGACACATTCACAAATGGATTTTCCTACAGTAATTCCTTATTTAAAGATGTTTAATTTTGGCACATTTTTCAGAGTGCAACTGAAACAAATGAAATATGCATCGAGAGGTCTAATTATGGGTGCATCATAAGTAATTCCTCAGAACCCGGGGATGAGAAATTTATCCTTGTGTGGGTGTGGAATCACTCTCTCATGAGTTCTCCCACCTCTTGATACATTCCTTTCTCAATATTATTGCCTTTTTTTTCATAATCCATGCTCTTTTTAAAATTGATACATAATTCATTTACTAACTTACTCATCCTTCTAAAGTATACAGTTCAGCAATTTTTAGATATTCACAAAGTTGCACAATCATCTATCTAATTCCAGAATACTTTATCAGCCAAAAGGAAACCCTGTATTATTAGTTGTCATTCTCCATTTCCCCCTCGCCTCACCCCCTGGAAACCTGCAGTCTACTTTCTGTCTCTATAGATTTGTCTATGAACACTTCATATAAATGGAATCATACAATGTGTAGGCTTTTGTGTTTGGCTTCTTGCACTTGCATAATATTTTCAAGGTTTATCCATGTAGCATGAATCAGTACTTCATTTCTTTTTATGGCCAAATAATATTCCATTGTATGGATATACCATATTTTATTTATTCACCATTAGTGGGCATTTGGGTTGTTTCCACTTTTTGACAATTATGAATAATGCTGCTATGAGCATTTATGTACATGTTTTTGCATGGACGTATGTCTTCAATTCTTTTGGGAGATACCTAAAAGTGGAATTGCTGGATCTTATGGTAATGTTATATTTAACTTTTTAAGGAACTGCCAAATGGTTCTCTAAAGTGGCTGCCATTTCACATTCCCACCAGCAAAATATGACGGTTTTAATTCATCCACATTTTTGACACTTCTTATCATCTGTCTTTTTGACTACAGCCATCTTAGTGGAGTAGTGAAGTAGTATCTCACTGTGGGTTTGATTTGCATTTCTGAAATGACAAATAATGTTGAGCATTTTTTCAATGTGCTTATTGGTCATTCATATACCTTTTTTTGGAGAAAATCTGTTCAAACCATTCGCTCATTTCAAAATTGGATTATCTGTCTTTTCATTTTGGGTTATAAAAGTTTTTCATATAGGTTTGTAGACCCTTATCATATAGATGATTTGTAAATATTTTATTCCATTCTGTGGATTATCTTTTTGATCTCTGGTGGTTATGCTCTTGGAAGCACAAAAGTTTTTACTTTTGATGAAGTCCAATTTATCTATTTTCTCTTTTGCTGCTCCTGTATTTGTTGTCATAGCTATGAAACCACTGCCTAACCGAAGGTCACAAAGATGGATGGTATATTTTCTCTTAGGAGTTTCATAACTTTAGCTCTTACATTTGGTCTAGTAGGGTGGCTATCAACAAATTCTCTCAGTTTTTGTTTACCTGTGAACCTTTTTATTTATCCTTTCTTTCTGAAAAATGGTTTTATCTGATGTAGAATTCTTCGTTAAAGTCAGGACTTTGAATATTTCATTCCACTGCCTTCTGACCTTCATGGTTTCTGATGAGAAATCAGCTGTTGATCTTTCTGTTAGTTTTTTATACATAGTTTCCTTATTTCTTTGAACATATATCAAATAGTTGATTTAAAGTCTTTATCTAATAAGTCCAACATCTGGGCTTCCTCAGGGACAGTCTCTATTGATTTCATTTTTCCCTGCCCATAGGCCATACTTTGATTCTTTGGATGTCTCATGATTTTTCTGCTGCAAACTGTGCATTCTGGATCTTACAATGTGGCAATTATGAAATCAGATTCTCTCCCTTCCCCAGAGTTTTTTGTTGTATTTGTATTTGTATTTGTATTCTGTCATAAATGGTCACTAAAGTCTCTGCTTGATTAGTGGTGCACTAATGATTGGGCAGAGGCTTCCTTAAATGTCTTCTGGTTTTTGCCAAGGGCTTCTATGTATATGTTGATGAGCACCTTCAGTACTAAGATGGCAGATTACAACTCTGCCTTAGCCTTCTCTTCCTATTTGGTCAGAGTCTCAAGAGGCTTCTCTTCCTATCTCTGCAGGCCAGAGGTCAGAGTTTAGAATCTTCTCAGATCTTTCCTGAGCATGCACATGGCCCCGGGTGTGCATACAAATGTACATGGCATTCTAGATTCCAAGTAATGTATTGAAGATTACCAAAGCCCCTTTGGACAGCTTGTTTCCCAGTTTTACATCTTAAGCCTTTGGGTTAGTCTATTGTTTGCCCCAGTGTCATATACCATCTCAGGCAGCCATGATCTTAAACAAGTATTTCTAATTGTTTTTGAAAACTATTCCTAGAGAGAAGGGTTTTCACACTGGGTGAGCTCAGTATGAGCTTGGTCCTCAAGTCCAGACACATAAAGACAGCCTTCTGAGTGGGATCTCCCTGGGATCGATAAGACAAGTCAAATAACAATAGTTCTCAGGAAATAAGCTTTGAAGGAGCAACCTGTTTTGCTCTCCCTGGTGGTTTCCAGGCTACTAATTTTCTCCATGATTGCTGGCTGTTAGTTTTCAATGCTACTTCAGAGCTGGAAAGAAAGGTAGGATAGGAAGAGCATAAGTTTAAAAAAAAATCACAAAGCTTGCTCTTCTTACCGGGTTCAGCTAGGTTTTGTTTTTGTTTTTAATGAGTGTTTCCTAGATTGCTGTAAGCCTCTGGTTAATTTCCACAGTTCTGAAAAGGTTGATTATGGTCATTTTTGCCTGTTTTCTCAAAGCTTTCATGGAGGAAAGAATTTTTTGAGGTCCTTACTCTGACACTTATCCTGACACCCTCCCCAGCACATTCATTGAGTGTTGTTTTCCACAGGGTTACATCACTTCCTGTATTCTCTTTTTATTCCACAAAATTTCCTTGAGAAATATCATCCATGTGTAGGTCTTCAGAGTCTACCCCAAAGTCAGTATCTCTCAAATCTATATCTTCAACACAAACATTTTCTCTGAAAGCCTTATTGATGACCAATGGCCATTTCTATATGGATATTTCATAGGTGCCTCCAGCCCAACATGTCTTAAAACCTTCATCCACTTGATTACCCAAACCAGGAAACTTGGAGACATTCTAGATTACTCACTTTTCTCTTCAAGTCTTCATTAAATACCTCCTCCATCAAATCTGCCGACATCTTACTTTCCACAAAGCTAATCATTCTCTTACCTTACTACACCTGTCCCCCTGTATAAAATTTATATACATGGATGTTTCCCTTACTAGACTACAGCATCACACAAGCAGGAATTGTATATTATTCATCCTCTTATTCCCAGAACTCATTATGTTGCCTAGCACATTACAGTTAGTCATACATTTTCTCAGTGCAGCAGATCATATTTTCCAAAGATGCCCACACCAATATACCCTTTCCCACATGTTCTGCCCAAAATATAGTGTTCATATTCCTGCATTAAGAGATGAAGTCAAAGATCTCTCTTCTTGGAATTGGGCAAACTTTGTAGCTGCCTTGACCAAATGAATATGGTAGAAATGACACAACTTGATCTCTGATAATAGGTCAAAATGGTGATATAGATTCCCACTGGCTCTCTGTCTTAGGACATGAGCCTCTGGAGTCCTAAGTCATCATGTGAGAAGTCCAGCTACCCTGAAACTGCCATGTTGAGAAACCACATACAGATTAAGAGATGTCAGAGGAGCCCCAGCTGTTTGAATGTTTCTTGTGCAAAAACTAGAAATGTGAGTGAAGAAGCCTTCAAATGGCCTCAGCCCAGTTACTGTCTGACCGCAACCACATGAGAAATCTCAAGCCAGAACCACTCAGTTATACAGCTCCCAAATTCCTGACTCTCAGAAAGTTAAGCGATGATAAATGTTGTAGTCTGGTATCATTGCATTTTGTTGTGATTTGTTTTATAACATAAGATAACAGATAAAAATAATAAATTGAAGGAATGGAGATGATAGAGGTATCTTGGTGTATGCACAATATCCCTCTTTTCTTTCTCTACCATGTATCACTTATAAGTGGAAAAGAGTGATAAATATATGATTAAAAGACAAGTATCTCCTACCTGTGTCAAAAGTTTTCAGAATGTAATTTATGTAGATGCAAAATTAACTTGCATCTAGCAAGGAAGACTTTTCCCCAAATACCTAGGGATTGCATTATTTTCTTAAAAATTTGGTTGCATACTTTAACCCACCCCATATGGTATCCTGAAAACTCTATTCTCCACTCCCTCCAAATAAATAATTTCATGGAGATAATGTCTGGATCATAAAGATAACTTTGGGAACATTCATATTACAAGTTGATAGCATTATAATATCTAAATGTATCATGTTTTACGCATTGACTTTTCTTAGTCAAATTTTTGCTAAATTAAATGTCTTAAATGTCTTAATGTGTTTTAGTAGTTTTCTAATCAAAAGAGTCCTTTTATGAATCATTGAACACTTCTGTTAACTCTGAATTTTCACACATTTAGTGATAATAAATTTAAAAGTAGTTTATATTCATCAATTATTTAATATATCCTAGATGTAGACAAATGCACAATGACAGAAATGATTCTTTTTTAACACATGTTTAACCTGAAGCTAATAGCTGTTCATATCCTGAGATTATATTTCCTTGGAACAGATGTTTTCCTAACACAGATAAAAAAGTTAAAAAATAAACAAGGCCTCATCCAAAAGAATCTGCCACCTTTCAATAACCTCTCTGCATGTCTTAAAAGAGTTGTGATTAATTACCTATAGTTTTTTTTAAATGTGTTTTTTGCCTGGTTTACATAAGCAAACTCGGTGTTAGTTTAAGTAAACATAAGAAAAGTTTGTATTTTGATTCACAAATTTAAAATATATTTTATCTATATTATTAAAGTTAGATATGCAATCTATGCTCATGAAATTTTTCTGTACTCTAAGTCTATGAAGCTTTTTTTAGAAAACAAATTTTAGATAGTTTTACTCTTAAAATGTAAGTAAATCTAATTATTCACTCAACAAATATGTATAAAATGTCAAAATTTCCCCGAAAAGAGATCTATATTTTACAGTCACCAGGAAAAATTTCCTCAATTCACATTTCTTTTTGCCTAGTAAATTAAGCATAATTTTTCACTAAGTATATTTTTTCTATTTTTAAAAGATTTATTTATTTGAGAGAGAGAGGGCACAAGCACAGCGGGGGTAGGGGGTGAGGTGGTAAGGGGTAAAGGGAAGGGGAGAGGGAAACTCAAGCAGACTCTGCACTGAGCACAGACCCCAACATGGGGCTCCATCTCACGATCCTGAGCAGAAACTATGAGTTGGATATTTAACTGACTCTGCCACCCCAGGCGACCTTCACTAAGTATGTTTCTGATGCCATCACATAAGAAATCCCATATCTGAGTTTTATCTCCCAATTTCAGGTAACTACATTCTGGGCTGAATGGAAAAAAACGAATAGTACTTTGTGAATTATTAAAAATGCATTATGTAAAAGGGGGAATATAATTTATTGTCAAAAATTGGATGACTTGTCAGAGTGAATGGAGTGTTAAGAATTACATTGAGAAAAAAGGCATTGAAACTAGAACATATGGTCATCCTAAATATAAACTATATCTTCAATATGTTGTTAATGGGGTAACATTAAATACCACTTTGCTAGGTCAAGTTCACAGCCCATTTAGTCAGAAGAGATTCTGTGTAAGTAATCTTTAAAGAAGCAGGAAGAGTCACGAAGGTCTTCCTCAGCACCATCATGGTATGTATTTTAGATCACTTTACCATTTCTACAACCACCATAATACCTCACTTGTCCAGAGATTAGAATTCCAGCATCAATTGTCTATGTTATTTAGGAACTGCCCTGAGGCTCTTGCCCATGCCACTGGGTATAGAAAATCAGCCAACAGATAGAAAGCAGCTGTCATCAGAATAAAGTGACATCTGGAGAAGTAGACTTAGAACAGTAAAATGAGAGAGCCAGAATGAGGATGGGGCACGCTGGTGGTAAGCCATTTTCCATGTGGCACTACAGTGTCCACAGGGACGATGGAGTTGTTGGGAGGGTTGTTGATGTCCAATGACATCAGCATTTTTGTTTAAAAGAGTCAGGGGGTATGTTAGAGAAATGGTGTTTAAAATGTTAGCTTTTGGCACATAGGTAGGGATTACATTTTAGTTATTTGGAAACTGACACCTGGAATGTTTTATTCCTGGAAAGTATCTGATGAACGAGGCTTTCTGATACTTCCTTTTATTTTTCTTGAAACTACTCTTTCCAATTTTTCTAAACAGTGCTTTGTTGAAAAAATAGTCTGAATTAACCCAATCATGGTACCAGAATATCAGAGAGTCTGTTCCAAAAAATCTCTTACTCTTCTGCCTAAAATGAAAATTAAAAAAATTCTTCATATGGAAGCTGCTTCATTCCCTTTATCACTTAGTTATCGTCTTTCAAATGTTTACCAGTTCTGTATTATTTTAATAATTTTAAGCTTTATTATGGATAGATTCAAGTCATATTTGATACAATAGTAGCAAAAAATGTTTTGATCTGTTTCTAGAGAGCTAGAGTGTCTGTGTCAATTTTGCTAGTTAGTGAAATCAAAGCCCAAGAATTATTCTTTATGAAATCTTTTCAGTCTAATTGAAAAAACAATAATCACCCATCCATCCAACCATCATTCAGTACATTTGTATTGGATGTCTACTATGTGCCAAGCATTGTTCTAGGCCCAGGCGAAACACAGAATAAAAAGTAAACAAACAATAATAAATCATAAGAAGTGAGTAGTGTGGGTACAGTCGTGGAAAGTGGTAGGGGAACTTAACACCTAGGCAGGGACCAGTTGGTCATTAGGAGGCATGAAAACTGAAGGAGAAATGGAAAAAGTAAGTGTAAAGGCCTTATACAGGAACAAGCTTGGGACGTTTATAAAAGGAAAGCTGCATGCTGGATCTGCCTGATTGTGGGGGAGAGGAGCAGGAAGTAAGGCGGAGAGGCAGGGAGGGGCTAGATCACACAGCACCTTAAGGACAAAGCTAAGGAGTGTCCATTTTGCTCTAATAATGATGAGAAGCCCCTGGAGGGTTTTGAGCAGGGGAATACACTCTCCAACTTATTTCTAGAAAGATCTAACTATTGTGTGGAGAACAGACTATTAGAGAAAGCAAGTGTGAAGACAAGGAAACCAGGTGCTTGTGGACCAGGGCAGTGGTGGCAGAAATGTGAGAAGTGGCCTGATGCGGGAGAAGTGGTCTGATGTGGGATACATTTTGAAGATAAAATCAGCGGGACTTTCTGATAAGAAAAATGTGGGTGTGGAAGGATGAAATGAGTGAAGAGTAACTCTGAGTCCTAGTTGCTAGTTTGGAGAAGACTGGGGGAGAATCAAGATTTCTGTTTCAGAAATTGTTAAGTGTGGGATTTCTATTAGAAGTGCAGGGCAGATGTCTAGGAAAAGGTTGGATAGCCAAGTCTGGAGCTCAGGGGAGAGACAAGGATAAGAGATACAAATCAGAAGTCTTCTGCATGTAGACGGCATGGGAAGCTGTGGGACTGGATGAGATCAGTCAGGGACTGGGTAGAGAAACAGTAAGAGGTCTGAAGATGAGGTGTAGCCAGTAAAATAGGTGGAGTAGGAGCCATTAGCCTGTCAGGAGAGAGTCCCGGAAAGAGCCATGTTCTTCCTAACTGATCATGTGATGAAAGTTTACAGAAGAGGGAGTGACAGGCGATGGCAGAGCTGCTGAGGCATCACTGAGGATGAAGACTAAGGAATGAGCACAGCATTTAGTGCAGAGGTCACTGCTGGCCAGACAAAGTTTTCAGGGTACTTAAGTGGCTGAGAGCCCCATTGACATGGGTGCCAGAAGAGAATATGAGAAATGCAGCAAGTAAGCAGACAACACTTTTTGGAGAGTTTGGTTATAAAGAAAGGTAGAGAAACGGCAGAGTGGTTGAAGGGGGATTTGGATTGGTGCAGAGCCTTCACTGCTTGTTGAATATCCCATTCCTCTCCCCCGTATTCCCCACTTCCATATCCCAGCCCCCTGCAGGTGGGTGGGGCCTTCTGTCTAGTTCTGGCTGAAGGGCTGGGATTAGGCTAAGTGTCACTTGTGGGCCAAAGCACAAAGAATCAGGTAGTTCTTCATGCCCTTTTTTCTCTGACCACAGGTGACTGGTGGTATTCAAGATAGTGGAGTCTCCCTGTCAAACGATATTGGACTCTCCCTGTTGAACGATATTGGACTCACAGTCTGGGAAAGTTTTACTTAATCATATGAGATTATTGATAATGAAACAGTTTCAACCTAAAAGCAGCACTTTCTTATGGTTTAACTTAACAATATACCTTTGTTAAACCACTGAGATTTGGGAATCAGTTTGTTGACACAATGTAACATATAATTTGGCATAGATGGTCAAAGAATTCTTTAAAATATTACAGCATTCGGGGCGCCTGGGTGGCTCAGTGGGTTAAAGCCTCTGCCTACGGCTTGGGTCATGATCTCAGGGTCCTGGGATTGAGTCCATATTGGGCTCTCTGCTCAAGAGGGAGCCTGCTTCCTCCTCTCTCTCTGCCTGCCTCTCTGCCTACTTGTGATCTGTCTGTCAAATATATAAATAAAATCTTTAAAAGAAATCAAAAAATAAAAAAAATACAATATTACAGCATGGGCACCACGGTGTCACAGTCTGTTAAGCACTGACTTGGTTTTTGGCTCAGGTTGTGATCTCAGGGTCATGGGATCGACCCCTGCATTGGGCTCTGCACTTCAGCACAGAGTCTGCTTTGGATTCTTTCTCCGTCTCCCTCCCACTCACTCATTCTCTCCCTCAGATAAATAAATAAAATCTTAAAAAATAGAATAAAATATTTCAGCATTTTCTTATGATTTTGGAATACAGTAGAGAGCAAGTTGATATAAGAAAATCAACGGACAATTAAAGGAAGAAGTCCTTCGGCAGAGATATGGAATACAGAGCCCTAGCAAAGGCCTTTGAAAGAGGCACACATCTTTAAGTAAGGTACCAAGCACTCTAAAGGAGGGAAGGTGAAACACATGGATACAGATGTGGCTGGAAGGTGGACATGGAGAACCACTGATGAGGTGGTTCTCTTCTGTTGCTGCTACTTTTCTAGTGAAATAAAGTGAGAGAGTGAGGTTTGAGAGGAAGAAAGAGGAAGGAACATTTCTTAGATGGCGGGAAAGGAATTAACCATTGCCATGAGGAGGGCCCACTTAAGCTTTCTGGCCTTAAGTTGAAGGGAGACCAGTTAGCCTAAGTGCCTCTGCTCTTGAACATGATTATACACAAGAGTAGGGTACATAAGTATTTGGTTTGACCAGGGTTGAGGATTTGCCAGTGAGGAAGGCAGAGGACAAGAGAGACAAGGAAGTTGAGGGTAGTTCAAGGGAGGGATTACATTGATAGACTCTGAAACCAGCTGGGAAGTGAAGAAATAAGGAAGTTGATGGAAAGTGGAAATTGATGGGGCTAATGGTTTGGACGTTGGATTAGGATGTGCTTTGCTCCATCTGTACCAGCTTAATTACATACGAGTTATAGATGTGAATGTCAAGCTCTATGAGATAATGTTACCTAATTCAATCAAAGTTTAAAAAATTTTGCTCTCCTTTCATTTATCAATCTATTTAAAACTGAAAGCTAAATGAAGAGCCATGCATCTCTGCAACAAAAGAATGCCTCATTTTGGTCTACCACTCTAAATTGAAGTAGCACTTTACTATTAAAATATGTGTAAAATCATTCTTGGGTTTTTTCCATAAATACACAATTTTTTTCATTGCTGTTTTCCAATTATCATTATATGTATTGAAAATATTTTTCTTACTGAAAAATGTCCTACTTTTCCTTGATTTTATTTTCTTGCTTTCCAGGATATTTACAGGAACAATGGCTTTCCCCCCTTGCAGATGATTAATAGTTAAGAGGAGAGAATTGTTTTATACTCCAACACAGACTCTAAGAGCCCAGAGAAAATTCTTCCACATCTATCAAAAGCAGCAGTCTCAATGAGGCTGACAAGGACACCAAAAGCCATCCAACAACAGCCAGCCTATTTATAATTGAAGGTTTTTTATTGAACTATTTTGGGTTCTTTTATATATTATCTCTGCAAGAAACCAATCAGATTAAAATGAAATATTACAATAGAACAACAAACTTCAGTTTTATTTAGGAAAAAGACAACCCTCCAAACAAACATCCTAATCTCTCAAAGACAACGATAAGGGAATCTGGCAGCTTTCTAAAGTCAAAGTGACTTTTAAGCACTGTTACTTACACAGAGTTTTCTACAGATGTCAATATATAATTTTTAAAAAAGGACTAACACATTGAAAAATAAATGTGTACAACTTTAGAGTTTATACAGGATAGAAGCTTGTTTTCAAAATTTTTAAGATTGAAAGCAAAAGCAAGCACCGCTTTCTGGAAGTATTTTTGAACAAAAAAAATTCTTATAAAAGTAAAATCTAATATAGTGCAAATTAAAGCAAAAAGCAAAAATCAGAAGACAAATTTGGAAACACATCAGATACTGCACGTTAACATTTCCTCTGATACCAAAGCACCCGGAGGACTAGCTGGATGTTACAGGAACGTTACACTTCTGGTCATTCTACAGAGAAGCACCAGGGGAAGATCTGATGTTTGTCTATGGAAATGGTTCAATCATTCTACTAGAAAAGGTACATTAAGAGAATTCCATTAAGTCAAATGAATCTGAGGTCAAGTCCAAAGTGATCAAATAAGAGCTGAAAGATGATTCAGCTACCAAGTATTTCAGGAGACCAATCAAGGTAGAAATCAGAAATATAGGTAAGGAGGCTTGTAAAGGAAAGGTGTGGGTAATGAGTTGGGAATGAGGAAGGTGGCAATAGGCAAGGATTGACTCAGAAAATCAATTATCTTGTGTAGAGGAGCTGCTTCTATATTTTGCTCATGGTGACCCATCTGAGCCAGCATATGGCTGGATTTGCTGGGTCATGACATGGAAAACAAACAATTCCTTGCATGCATCCAGAGAAAGAAACTGGAATTAGAATTGTGGTTCTGCAATTTGTGGCCTTGTAACACTGAGCAAGCTACTTAATTCCCCTGGGCCTTAGTATCTCCAACTATACTGAGGGAATCTGACTTCAAAGGAATTAAATCAGATTAATGTGGGAATTAAGGTAGAGAACATATGTCCAAGTGCCTGATACGTGGTAGGCATACAACAGATATCTGCTTCTATTAGACCAATACAAACTGAACTTGCTTCTCAATTGTTTTAACTTCCATCAATTATTTTCAAGAACCCTTCTCAGCACAGTTAAGTGCAAAGCAGAGGACCTGTGTTTGCTAGCCTGACAAAAATACAGAAGACCATTAATTTGTTTTATGAAAATGAAAATGTCAACTTTTAACAAGAGCAATTCTATAAAAAAAATCTTATATTGCCTGACCAAATTGTTGGGGTGGAAATGAGACAGGACAGAGGGCAGTAAACAAAGTAAGCATTTGCAAACATCATTAACCTCACATAATAATCTTTGTCCATCAAAGGTGCCCATTTCTCCTAACAGAAAAAAGAAAACATTAAGAATTGAAGCTTATGGGGCGCCTGGGTGGCTCAGTGGGTTAAAGCCTCTGCCTTCGGCTCAGGTCATGATCCCAGGGTCCTGGAATCAAGCCCCGCGTCGGGCTCTTTGCGCTGCATGGGGCCTGTTTCCTCCTCTCTCTCTCTGCCTGCCTCTCTGCCTACTTGTGATCTCTGTCTGTCAAATAAATAAAATCTTAAAAAAAAAAGAATTGAAGCTTATGATATTGTACACTTGAAACTAATTTAATATGTATGTTAATTATACTTGAATAAAAGATAAAAATAAATAATAAAATATCAAACTGGGAAAAAATCTAAAAGTAAAAAAAAAATATTTTTTTAACTGAAGCTTGAAAAGACAACATTGTGAGTGAAAGACCCATGTTCAGAGAGGTAACTGGTCCAAGGGCTGCTCAACTAGTCATTGACAGGGGACTGGTTAGAACCCACATCTCTCCCTGCATGTCTGTCTAGTATTCACTCTTACCAAAGGAGCAGTATCAGTGTTATTTCTTCAGGCAAGTCTTTCTGTGACCCAAGACAAGTTGTCAGCTCTGGTGTATTCTCATATCTCCCTAATTTCCCTTCTCGGCACAGTCATCAAACATATTGTTACCACGTGTACAATAAGAGAATTCAGGGCATGGGTTCTGGAGTCAAACTGAGCTTCAATCTCATCTCTCCAAATTACTGAATCTATCTAAGCCTCTGCAAAGGGAATGGCAGCCCTTACTTCAGTGAGAGGGGACAATGAGATAAGCTTTTATAACAACACTTGACACTTGGTGCAAGAAACATGGACCATTTTTATTACCAGTCAGTAAGAATAATTAATTTGGGCAAGGAGTGTTTAATACCAGATGTCTGGCACACACAGGGTGGGGTGCTCCCCAAAACAACACAGGGTGTCAGTCCCTTATTGGACACTTAGTGGAACTGAAAACCCAGAAGATTCACATACTTTGAAGGTAGTCGTGATTCTGTTTGTTAAATATAGGCAGTTCCTACTGTGCATAGTTCCAATTTGCATAGATTTTCAAGTTTAGTTAGATAAGCCCAGTGCCCAACAGAGTTACAATTTCAGTTAGCACAGTACCTCTTCTCTGGCAAAGAATGTTAAATGATTTTTCTGATATTTAAAAAGCATATTGTCTTCTTATTAAGTTATAAGAATTTTTATATGTTTGATAAAAATCTCCTATTTAATTAATTTAATCTTCTATTAAAATATCCTTCAAAAATGTATCCTTCAGAAGATACATATTTTGCAGCTATTTTCTCCAAGTGTGCGGCCTTATTTTCTTAAGAGTATCCCTCAGCGTGCCTGGCTGGCTCAGTTGAGGGAGCATGTGACTCTTCATCTTGGGGTCATGAGTTTGAGCCCCTCACTGGGTGTAGAGATTACTTAAAAACCAAATCTTAAAAAAAAAGTATTTCTCTTTTTTTAAGATTTTATTTATTTATTTGACAGAGAGAGATCACAAGCAGGCAGAAAGGCAGGCAGAGAGAGGGAAAGTATCTCTTGAAGAGCAAGAATTTTAAGTCCAACTTACCAATTTTTTTTCTTTCATAGTTTATACTTTTTGAGTCCAATCAAAGAGAATTTTGCTGAAGCCAACATCACTAAGATTTTCTCTTAGGGTTTTATACTTTCATTATTTATATGTAGGTCCACAATCCACTTCACGCTACTCTTATGTAAGTGTGAGGAAAAAGTCAAGGCTCTTTTTCCCCCCCACATGGACAGTCAATTGTTCCAGAACTATTTGTGGAAAGACTATCCTTTCCCCACTCATTATCTTAGCACATTTTTTTTTGTTAAAAAAAAACCCAAAAACCAGTTGGTTATAAATGTGTAGGTCTATCTCCAGAGCCTTATATTGATTCATTGATCGACAGATTTATCCTTACACCAATACCACCTTCTCTTGATTGGTGTGGGTTTACAGTTAGTCATGAAATCAGACAGTGTGCATCCTCCAACTTTACTCTTTCAAAATTGATCTGGCAGTACTTTGCATTGTCAAAACGGATTCAGAGTCAGACTGTCAATTTCAACACAAAACACTGCTGAGGCTTTTTTATTTGGATTATGCTTAATCTAAGAATCAATTTGGGAGAAATGACATTCTAACAATGTTGCATCTTTTCATCCATGAGTTTGATATTTATCTTCCCTTATTTAGGCCTTCTGAAATTTATATCACCAATGTTTTATACTTGTCAGTGTACAGATCTTCCATATGTTTTATTAAAATTTGAAGTATTTGTGTTGTCACTTTACATGGTATTGATTTTTGAAATTTCAAGCCATTATTACATAATACACTACTAGTACACAGAAATACAATTGATGACCTGGTACCCTGTGACCTTGCTCAATTTACCTATTAGTTCTAGTACAGGTGTTTGTTTGCAGATTCCTTTTGGTTACTTCAGGCAGATGACATGTTATCTACAAATAAAGACAGTTTTACTTCTTTCTTCCTTAATTTTATGCTTTTTCTTTTCTTTCTTTTTTCACTGACCAGGACCTTCAGTATAATAAGGTAGACTTGTAAGTGAGAATGGACATTCCTGTCTTCTTCCTAACCTTAGGGAAAAATCATATAGTCTGTCACCATTAAGTATAGTTGTATATTTCTCTTTTTCTATTATTTGCTTTTTATCCCACTTCTCTGAGTTATCACAGATGGGTATTAAGCTTTGTCAAATGCTTTTTCTGCATCTAGTGAGATTATATCATGGTTTTATTTTTTTAGTCTTTTAACATGGTCAATTACATTGAGGTGTTTTTTTTGTTGTTGTTGTTGTTGTGTTTTTGACAGAGAGAGTACATGAGCAGGGCGAAAGGGAGAGGGGGAGAGAATCCAAAGCAGGCTCTACACTGAGCATGGAGTCTGACACGAGGCTTGATCTCATGACCTAGAAATCATGACCTGAGCCAAAATTAAGGGTCAGACGCTTAATTGACTGAGCCACCTAGGCACCCCTACATTGATTGATTTTTCAATGTTGAACCCACCTTTGCATTCCTAGGATAAGTCCCACTTGGCCAGGATGTGTTATCCTTTTTATATATTGCTAGATTTGATTGGTTAATATTTTGATAAGGAAGTTTTTATGTCTGTAGTCTGTAGTTTTCTTCCCATATACTGTCCAGTTTGGTCATGCTGAATGGTATTATTTCTTCCTTAAATGTTTGACAATTCATCAGTGTAGTCATCTGTCTATAATGTACTTGTTTATTCATTTGTTATTTCTGGACTAATTTCATAAAAAGATTGTACAAGTGGTTATTTTTGTTTTTTTGTTTTAAGAAATATTTTATTTATTTATTTGACAGAGAGAGATAGAGCACAAGCAGGGGGAGTGAAGAAGCAGGCTTCCTGCTGACCAGAGAGCCCAACGTGGGGTTCAGTCCCAGGACCCTGAGATCATGACCTGAGCCGAAGGCAGACACTTAGATGAATGAGCCACCCAGGCACCCCAAGCAGTTGTTTGATTCTTTCTTCCAGGAAAACTGACAAGAGACTGCCAAATGTGTATTCATGAAAGCAAAAAGTGAAATGTTACCTGGCTTATGTTTTTTTAACTCACTCAAAAATATTTTTTGTGTGATCAGAAAATATAGGTGGTAACTTATATATGTATATGTAATGTATAATTAATTTGGATATAAGATAACATTAAAGGCTATTTTATGAACATTCACATTATAAAGGGGATTGGTACATATTAATTAGCAGTGAAATATCAATATTCAGTACACTGACCAATGTGCTTCATTATTTAGGTGATTAGGGAAACTACATAAGTTATGAGAACAAAACCAAAATATTATCTAATTAAAAACATTACAAAACAGTGGCTGAAATACTTGATGTGAAGATATGGAAAGCTGAAACAACCAATAGTTATTTAACTGAAAAAGATTGCAAAATGTTTTCCCCTAAGTAACTTTCTTCTTTCCTTCTTGAAAGATCTGATCAAAGCCAACATCAGACTCTTTATGTTCATGTAAATGTCTGCTCATGTGATTTTTAAAAATCTAAGATTTCCCCAAGAATCATCTATCAAAAACTGTGCTATTTCTAGCTTCTGAGTAGTAAAGATCGGGTCTCTAGCATTGGCCAATTTTTACTTGGTTCTATTCCCAAGGTCTCACAGAGTATTTTAAAAAAAAATCAATCTTCACATCTGGATTTTTTATTAAATTGCTGTCTAATTCTTTGGCCATATAAGGCACATTTAAAATTTTTTTTTAAATTTTTTATAAACATATAATGCAACCCCACCACACTTTCCCAACACCCCTCCCCCCCACCCCCCTCAGTTTGTTTTATGACATTAAGAGTCTCTTTTGGTTTGTCTCCCTCCCAATCATAAGGGACATTTTTAAAAGATGGTACAGGGCAGTTAAAAATCATGCCAAAACACTCTGACTGGAAACTTTTATAGTATTTTATTTTCAGTTTATAACCTAATAAATGCAGATAACATGGAACTTCTACAGACCCTGCCAAATATAGTCCACTGACCCTGGGTGAGCTCTTTATCTAATGTGAGCTGATATATGTTGGGGCTATTTTATTCTCAGTCATATTGTATAGGAAATAAACTAACATGTAATCTATGTTAAAATACATTGTGATTCTTTAGGTCCTAATCAATAATGTTATGTTTTCTTTGTATTCTCCATACTTAATCCATTCCCTAGCTCACATTAACCTGAATATGAAATTCAACTGAATTAAACTGGTGATATGGCAATTTGCAAAATAATCCAGAGATTAAGATGCTTATGTGATGTACAATGAAAGAATTAACCATTTAGTTATCCTTTGCTAAAAGTTGTTCTAAATGTACACATATATTTACTTTGCATACATCAGATAGGCAGTTATTCATTTAAATCCTGTGAAAAGGTTGTTTAAGCTTTTTGTTAAAAATAGCCCAGACTCAGGGTGCCTGGGTGGCTCAGTCGTTAAGCATCTGCCTTCAGCTTAGGACATGATCCCAGGGACCTGGGATCAATCCTTGCATCAGGCTCCCTGCTAGGCGGGAAGACTGCTTCTTCAATCCCACTTCCCCTGCTTGTGTTCCCTCTCTCACTGTGTCTTCTCTGTCAGATAAATAAATAAAATCTTAAAAAAATAGCCAAGACTTCATTGCAGATCAAAAGTCAGTATTTGAAGATAATGTCAAAACCTTAAATAGCTTCAGCTCTTTAGAAATAGAAAATGAACAAGAGAAAAGCTATGCAGCATGTGCTTACCCTTCCTCTTCCTTGCTACTTCTCTAACATCCTTTCTCAGTGTTCAGTTCCAGGGGATAAAATTGCCATCAGAAGAAAAACTTGAAACATCTCTCAAGAAGTACAACAAATAAGGCAAATGCTTGGCAAATCTCAATTTCCTTAACTGTCTCCTCAAGGTTAATACTGTGGCACTATCTCATAACAAGGTTATTCTGAGACATCCCTATTTAACTCCTTCACATGGTTTGAGACCAAATGATTCCTACTCCAAAGAAAATACTATTACAATAAGGTTTTGGCTATTTAACACAGTAGCATTTGACTAGCAGGGATTCAATTTTTCTTTACGTAAATACTATCTGGTCAGTAATTTGTTTGATCCTAAAATAACTTCATGAACCTTCTAAGGATTTCCAGAGCTCAGACTGACTTCTAATATGTTATATCTCATGGTAACAGTTCCTTTATTTTTAGAAAAGTTGAAGTCAAAATAATACCTATTACTCCTCCATTTTAAGAAAACACCCAATAAAAATGTTATATTCCATGAGATTATTGTTGAGGATGTTAACCACATCATATACTGACTTCTTTTTGAGAACCGCTAGTAAATTTTTCTCTGAAGATTTCAACTCCAGGAACTTGAACTAATTAATTTTTAAAATGTGGTTGCACTGAATCTTGTTCTAATTATGATGCTCTCTTACCATTTGTTCCTGGAAAATGCAGTCAAATTGAGGTCATTTTCTACTTATACAAACCCTTGTATCATGCATTGCTTTTTACCAAGCCCTACCTCTGCTTTCATCTTATTTTTTTCCTTTAGAGTTGATTCCTTACACTAAAAAAAAATTGCACTGAAAATGTCACCTTGACTTCTAATATTTTCTCTCCTCAAGATACAAAAAACTAAAAATTAAAAACAACAACAACAACAACAACAACCTCAGCATAAGTTAAAGCCAGAAAATGCCAAAACTTCAAAGGAACTGAGTAAAAAAAGATAATAATAGTGTTGCAGGCAAGATTCACCAATGGATAACAAAATTAGTGGATGTAAGTCTGAGGAGAAACACAATATTTGCATAGCCTCTAAGTATTTCAAGATATTTTTACACATTACATTGCAGAGAAACCTGGCAGATACTACCTTAACCAAGTGATCAATGTCACCAGTAATAAGATATTTTGATATTTTGCACCCCTTGATATAATGCACTTGAGAAAGGCACATCCTTTCTGTAGCACTCTTGCCAAAGAATAACCTCAGTGTAATCATCAAAAACACTAGACAAACCCAAAATGAGAAAAAACAGTCTACAAGATAACTGGTACTCTTCAAAAGCATCAGGGTCAAGAAACATAAGGGAAGACTGAGGAATTGTCACAGACTAGAGGAGACTAAAAATATATGGCAAGTAAATGTGGTGGGAGCTCCTAGAAAAACAAAAAAGGAACATTAGTGGAAAAACTGGTGAAATTCAAATAAGGCCTACAGTTATTTACTGATGTAAATGCATTTTGCCAATGTTAAAAAGTATTAATGTGAATCTCCTCGTTTTATTGATTGCACTATAGATAAATAAGATGTAGACACAGGGGAAGCTGGGTGAAGGGTGCCTGGGAATTCTCTGTTCTATTTTTGTAACTTTTCAGTAAGTGTAAATAAAAAGTTTTAAAATGGAAAAGTTTCAAAAAGTCACTGTCCATCATTTTTTTATAAGTAAGATTTTCCTAATTGGTGTTTGACATTCTCTCAATTCATCCTAAGCTCATGCCTTCCCATTTTATCCTTTTGGACTGCTTCAGGAAATTCTTTATATCTAGTGCCAATCCAAATATTGTACTTCAAGGACCACCTCCTCCATAAAACATCCCCTCAATACTACAGACTTTTTCAGATTTCCCAGCATCGTACCTTAATCTAGAATTTATTATACAGAGTTACATAGTCTTAAAAGCTCTTTTGTGCTTGTATTTCTCATTATCACTACAATAATAAAAGTTTCCAGAAAGCAGGGACAAAGTTACTTTCCTTTTTGGGATCAGCACTGAACTAAGTATATAGTAAATGCTTGCTAAATGCGTGTTGCCTCCTTCACCCACAAATTATTAAGGAAACTAGAGATTTGGAAATTCACATCACCCATTTACTCCCTCTTTGTGCTATGTGACACCAAATATAGGACTAAATGGACCATCCGTTATGATCTAAGTATGGTAATTCCAATAATTTCTTGATCTCAGGAAGTCTCTAAAACGGTTGATACTTCCTTCAATCTAACAAAATAGTCTGGGTTGAATAAACACCATTATTCATGTTGGAATTATAATAATTAATAGAATTATAGGCCTGAATTATAACTCTTTAAAAGTTCATTTAAAGATTTGTTAAAATCCCTCATTCAATAATAGCATAAAATGTATAGTAACATAAGCAACTGTCACAAATAAGATTCAAAGATATAGATGTTTTATGAGATATTTTCCATGACCCAGGGTTGCTTCCTTAGAGTATCCCTAGGATGTCTACTGATCTGTTAAATTCATGCAGTGGGAACAAATGTCCATGTTCTTTGCCAAGTAAATACCATAGATGAATATTAAAAATAGTTCTGTTAGCCAAAATTCACATCTGCACACACTTAAAAATGTAGCTTTTCTTTTTTCAATAACAATTTGCAATGCACTCTGGAAAATACAAAAATATTATACAATACTCTACACCTGGCAGGCTAACTAGTATTTTAGTCATAAGTGCAATGATACAGCCTATATTATTATTGGAATTGATTAGTGTATTCTGAATTGTGGACATATGTATGTGTATGGATGTACACATTAGTAACTTTTTTGGATATATATCTCAGGTAAATCTATGAAGGGAAGACTTTCTCACTCCTCTCTCTCTTGATAGCTATCTATTTATATTATATATATATATATATATATATATATATATATGATATATGTCCCAAAAATTTACTTAAGAGTTAGTCATGAATCAGAACATAAAGTCCCAAACACACTCTAATGATGTAATGAAAGAGTTAAAAATATTCTTAGGGGAAAAAAAGAAAAGAAAAAAAATGTTTTTAAGGGGAGTGTAATTTCAAACATGGAAGTTAAAGAGATTTTCTATACAATTTGGTGAGTCTAATAGTTAAAAAAGACTTAACTATCATAGTAATATTTTTTTAAAAGGTCATTCATTCTTGAGAAGGACAATATATCACAAACAATGGTTTTGGTTTTTACCAATTTTTCAATATGTGTGTAGAAGAAATATGTTTTGAGCCTGATTTCAATATTGTAATATTTGTAAAAATTTTATGATTTTAAATAGCAGAGGCTCTTACTCTAATGCAGTATTTATTTTTTTCTGATGCAATATTTAGAATATATTCATAAAATATATTATTTTAGAACATTTAAAAATCATTTTTTTATTTTTTATTTTTTTAAAGATTTTATTTATTTATTTGACAGATGGAGATCACAAGTAGGCAGAGAAGCATACAGAGAGAGAGGAGGAAGCAGGCTCCCCACTGAGCAGAGAGCCTGATGCGGGGCTCAATCCCAGGACCCTGGGATCATGACCTGAGCTGAAGGCAGAGGCTTTAACCCACTGAGCCACCCAGGCACCCCAAAATCATTTTGATTTTTAAAAAGAATGATTATGGAAAGCCAAGACCAAGAATAATTTGTATCTTAAAAAGAGGTATTTAAAAATACTTGTGACTTTGCCTATATGTTTGTGTGTATTATTATTTTTTAAGATCATATATATATCCCAGGACATAACAAAATAAACTGGGAAATTATGAATGCTCCTGCTTCCACATCCTATATACATTTTTACTGATTGGTGTGATCTCATTTGATTCTTCTTATGTTGGGTTTGTTTTGACAAGTTGTTTTCTAAAATTCGCCAGTCTAGGGACGCCTGGGTGGCTCAGTTGGTTAAGCGGCTGCCTTCAGCTCAGGTCATGATCCCAGCGTCCTGGGATCGAGTCCCACATCGGGCTCTTTGCTCGGCAGGGAGCCTGCTTCTCCCTCTGCCTCTGCCTACCACTCTGTCTGTGCTCTCTCTCTCTCTCTCTCTCTGACAAATTAAAAAAAAAAAATTAAAAAAAATTCGCCAGTCTAGTAAAATAATTGTGTTAGAATACTGAAAAATAAAATATCTTGATATATACAGCTTCATTAAAAAATTCTCACAAGGAAAACTATTAAGTAATAGGCCATTATCTGATTATGTTGAAATCCCAAAGAATCTAGAAAAAGAGTGACTAGAACTAATGAATTTAGCAAGGTCACAATATAAAAGATCAATATAAAGAAATCTTTTGTATTTCTATATATTAGCAACAAATAATTGGGTTTTAAAGTTAAAAACATGAAATGATTAGGTATAAGTCTAACAAAATAAATGCCACCTCTATATGCTGAGAATAAACACTGATGAAAGAAATTAAAGAAAACCTAAATAAACAGCAAGATATACTATGTTAATGGACTGGAAAACTCAGTATCAGTAAGATTTCATTTCTTTCCTAATTGGAAATGGGTTTAACAAGGTGTTTGAAAACTCCCAGCAGGAATTTGTGTAGAATTTATTATGCTGATTCTAAGAAAAGCAAAGGAACCATAGGTAAAACAATTTTGAAAAAGAACAAAGTCAGACAAGTCATACTACCTGTCTGCTAGACTGACTACAAAACTACAGTAATCAAGACACTGTGTGGGGCGCCTGGGTGGCTCAGTCAGTTAAACATTCAATTCTTGGTTTTAGCTCAGGTTATCATTTCAGGATCTTGAAATCAAGCCCCAGGTCAGGCTCTGTGCTCAGTGCAGAGTATGCTTGAGATTTGTTCTCCCTTTCTCTCCCTCCCCCTCTACTTCTTCCACACCCTGCTCATGCGCTCCCTCTCTAAAATGAATAAGAAAAATTAAATCTTAAAAAAAAAGACACTGGCATTATTAGAAAAGAAGAGTATGTATATCAATTGTACAAAATTAGAAAGTTCAGTAGCACACTACACATTTATGGTCAATTGATTTTCAACAAGCTGCAAAGGGAATTTAACAGAGAAAGGATAGTCTTTTCAACAAATAGTCCTGAAACAACTGAATCTTAATCTGTACCTTGCACCATTCACAAATACTGGCTCAAAATGGGTTACAGATCTAAATAAAAAACTTAAAACTTCTAGAAGAAAACAGGAGAAAATCTTTGTGACTTTAGGTTAGGCACAGATTTCTTAGATATGACACCAAAAGCATGATCTATTATCCCTGTTCTTTGAAAGATGCTGCTAAAAGATGAGAAGTTCAGCCACTGACTGTGAAAAGTGTTTACAAATCATTTATCTTATAAAGGACTTGTATCCAGAATATATAAAGAACCATCAAAACCTAATCAAAAGAAAATAAACTAAATATAAAATTGGAAAAATATTTAAACACTTTGCCAAAAAAGATATTCAAATGACAAATACACACATGAAAAGATGTTCAACGTTATTAGTTATTAGGGAAATCCATATGCAATGAGATACACCTGTTAGGATGGTTAAAATGACATCACAAATTCAACAGTATTAAGTGCTGGTGAGGACGCAGAGCATCTAGAAACCATATGTATTTTTTATGGAAATGCAAAATGATACCACCAGTTTAGAAAACAGTTTGGCAGTTCCTAAAGTGTAAAGATACAGTAAACATACCACTCAGCCATCCCACTCCTTGTTATTTACCTAAGTGGAATGAAAAATTTATGTTCAGACAGAACCCTTATATGAATGTTTAACCACCCAAATATTTCTCCCCTGGAGAACAGACAAACTTTGGTACATTCATGCAATGGAATATTATTGGTAATAAAAAAAGATTAGGACTATCGCTATACACAAGAACATGAATGACTCTCAAACACATTACGCTAAAGGGAAAGAAACCAGATCCAAAAGGCTACACACACTGATTGAATCATTTATACGATATTCCAGGAGAGGCTAATCTAATAGTCACAGAAAACAGATTGGTGGTTGCCAGGAGGTCAGAGCAAGAGGAAGGAAGTGGGATTGACAACAAAGGGTCTGGAGAAATATCTGAGGTGATGCAATAGTTTATCTTGATGGTGCTGACGACTTGCCAAAGTTGCATAATTAAACATCATCTGTATGTAAATAAAATCTTGATAAAAAATGTTTTAAAAAGAAGGTGCCTGATACAAGGCAATTTCTTCTGGAGTTGGTGTTAAGAAGGAGCAAGACAAGGACAGGTAACATCTCTGAATGAGGATGTTAAGTTCACCAGGTCTTCCAGGCGGAGAGAAAAAACTCCTGTCAGGCCATGAAGGAGGAATGCTTCCAGCCTATTTGTGGAAAAGGGAGTCTTCTGGGATGAGCACAGCACACAGTGTGTCTGTGGTTGAGGAGACAGTTAAGAAAGGTAGAAGATGATACCACTTCATACTCATTATGACGGCCATTATAAAGACAAAACAAACCAAAATCAAGTGTTGGTGATGATGTGGACACATTGGAAGACTTGCGCACTGCTGGTGGGAATGTAAATGGTGCACCAGCTGAAAATCGCAGGGAGAGTTCCTCAAAAAAGTAAAAATAGAATTACCATATGGTCCAGCAATTCCACACCTGGTATTATACCCCAAATAATTAAAAGCAGAAGCTCAGACTGATATTTGCACACCCATATTCATAACAGAATTAGTCACAATAACCAAAATGTGGAAGCAACCCAAGTGTCCACGGATGGTATGAATGGATAAACAGACTGTGGTATACACAGACAATGGAATATTATCCTTTTTTTGAAAAAAGGAAACCCTGAGACAGGCTACCACATGGATAAACCTTGAAGACATTAAGCTAAGTGAAATATATCAATCACAAAAAGATAAACACTGTTTGATTGCACTCACACGAGGTACCTAGGGTCATCAAATACATAGAGACAGAAGGTAGAATGTTGGTTGCCAGGGGCTGGGGGACAGAGAAATAGGACGCTGGTGCTTAATGGGGACAGTTCAGGTTTCACAGGATGGAAGAAGTTCTGGAGATGGCGGTGATGGTTGCACAACAATTTAAATGTACTCAATGCCACTGAACCGTGCACTGAAAAATTAAATTAATTAAAATAAATGAGAAAAGAGGAAAGGTAGGAGAGGAGCAGCGGGATTATGCAAATCCTTGGCCAGAAAGCGAAAGAGCTGGGGCAACTTCACTTTGTGGTGGGCAATGGCACTTTGTAAGTTTTGAAGCAAGAGAGGGAAATGCCATTAACTCACGGTTTACCTTATCCAGAAGGTTCTGTCTGAATCTACCCTTCCCCTGCAGACCTCCTGGGAGTTTCTCAAGCATGCTGGCCAACAGATCTAGACAACGGCTGTGATTTCCACTCAGTGTAATCATAGTGTCATTTGTTCCATTATCCCTGCCCCATTAAAGGATATCTCTTTGCAGGGAGAGGCTGTTTTGATATTACCAGTGCCTAATCCAGCCCAGCAAGGAGATTTATTTTTTTCTCTCCTTTCCTAAAAGTAAGCTGTACTGTCTAACAGGGGGCTTGAACTCATGACCCCAAGATCAAGAGTTGCATGCTCTACGGACTGAGCCAGCTTGGCCAGCCCCTGAGATTTGTTTTTTAGAAAGATCCTTGTGTCAGGAACAGAGAGAGCATCTCAATCTTACCTTCTTCTCTTTGAGGCCAGATGGTCCTATGTCCCTCAGGGGCCTCATACTCCCAGTCTGCTCTGTCTCAGGACCACGACCACCTTCTCCTTTCCTCCCTATCAGACCCTGGGCTGGGCTCTCCTTGGGAGAGGCATAGTCTGAAGTCAGAGAAGCCCACATTTCCTTCGGCACCCATTAATGTTGCAGAGGCAAAAATGGGAGCCCTGTGAGCAGGCCGTAGTCAGGCAGGCAATATTTCTGTTTTTCTTTGAAGAACAGCCTCCCTGCCCTGAGAGAAAGATAACCTGGGCCAGGGTAGGGGGCGTTGGAGAACATCCCAACCTCACAGGCAGGGCTGAGGAGGGGCTGCTGACGTCACAATCACACTGCCTGGTTTCTGCTGTCAGCTAATGTAACCCCAGGACTGAAGGGCCAGCCCAGCCTTGTCTCTGTGACTCTGGTGTCTCAGGGTAGAAAGAGGAAGCAGGCTGAAGATGTCCTAGGGCTTGGGGCAGGGGGACAATATAACCAGTGGTGACTGGTACAGTGTGGTTATAATAGAGAATATTTAGAAAAACTGAATGATACCATTTAAAAATACCATCTAAAAATCATTTCTAATCCCATACCCCAGAGAAATGAACTAGTATATTTGCCCTTTTCCCCTGTGTAAACTTATCTAAGACTTCCTTTTTCTTGGTCTCACATCCCAGATCAAATCTGTCAAGAAGCCATGATGGCTCCACCTTTAAATCTACCCAGAATCTGACCACCTCCACCGGCGCCACTCTGGTCCAAGTCCCCCTAATCTCTCCCTCGGAGTCCAGCAGTGCCCTTCTAATGGGTTTCCCACTTTTGTCCTCACACTGCCAGAATGATCTTTTCAAGTCTAAGTTGGATTATATCACTCCTTGGCACAATGCCCTAATGTTCTTCTATTACTCAGAGTTAGTCCTTACAACAGCCTCAAAGGTCCTATGTGATCAGGACCCTTGGGATTCCTTAAAACTCATTTCCTACTCTCTCTCCCTGTCTTCTCTGCTCTCCCCACACTGGCTTCCCCCGATCCTTAACCCCACCAGCCATGCTCTTGCTCCATCTTTGCACTGGCTTTTCACTCCATCAGAAATTTCTTCCTCCAGATACCCACATGGCTAATTCCACTCCTTGTTGACCTTCTCAATGAGGCCAACCCCGATCACACTATTTAAATAGGCCCCAACTCTGGTACTCCAGAGTCTCCCTTAATCCTTTCTTTCATTTCTTATTCAGTAGCACTTAGACACTTCTTCAATAAGTGGCATGTTCACTGCTTGGTTATTATCTCTCTCTGGCTAGACTGTGAGCTCTGAGACAGGAATATCTGTCTGTTTTGATCATCACTGTATCAAGTAATCCAGGACAGCTATACACAAAATAGGCATCAAATGCTGAAGGCATTAAGAGTGTGCCATTGCCTGCTAGCTGTCCCTCAGCATTCTTGTTTTATTTCTTTAATTAATTTATTCATAAATTTTATCTTAATTCCACTATAATTAGCATACAGGTTGTATTAGTTTTGGGTGTATGGTAGAGTGATCCAGCACTTCCATACTTCACCCAGTGCTCATCATGATGGGCGATCTCCTCAGTCTCCATGTTTCAGCCATTCCCTTGGTAACCATCAGTTTGTTCTCTATAGTTAAGAGTCTGTTTCTTGGTTCTTCTCTCTCCATCTCTTTTTAACTTTGCTTATTTGTTTTGTTTCTTAACATCCACATATGAGTGAAATAATGTGGTATTTGTGTTTCTCTCACTGACTTATTTCACTTAGCATTATACTCTCTAGCTTTATCTATGTCATTGCAAATGGCAAGATTTTATGTCTGAATAATATTCCATTGGATATATACCACATCTCCTTTCTCCAATCATCTATTGATGGGCAGCTTCCATATATTGTCTGTTGTAAATAATGCTGCTATAAACACAGGGGTGCACGTATTCCTTTGAATTTATGTTTTTGTATGTTGGGGGGAAATACCCAGCAGTACAATTACTGGTAGGGTAGATCTATTTTTAATTTTTTGAGGAAACTCATACTGTTTTCCACAGTGGCTGCACTAGTTTGCATTTCCATCAACAGCACACAAGGGTTTCCCTTTTACCAACATCCTTGCCAACACCTCTTGTTTCTTGTGTTTTCAATTTTAGTCATTCTGACAGGTGTGAGTGATATTTTATTGTGTTTTTTTTTATTTGCTTCTTCCTGATGACTGATATTGAGCAACTTTTCATGTGTCTGTTGGCCATCTGGATGTCTTCAAAGAAATGTCTGTTCATGTCTTCTGTCCATTTTTAAATCGGATTATTTGTTTTTGGGTGTTGGTTTAAGTTCTTTATATATTTTTGGACACTAATCCTTTATTGGATGTATCATTTGCAAATATCTTCTCATATTCAGTAAGTTGTTTTTTAGTTTTGTTGGTTGTTTCCTTTTCTGTGCAGAAGCTTTCTATTTTAATGATGTAGTTCCAATAATTTATGTTTGCTTTTGTTTCCCTTGCCTCAGGACACATACCTAGAAAAATGTTGCTATGGCCAATGTCAGAGACATTACTGCCTCTGCTTTCTTCTAGGATTTTTATGCTTTCAGGTAAAATCCACTTTTTAAAAAGATTTTATTCATTTATTTTAGAAAGAGAGAGTGTGAGTTGGGGGAGGGGCAGAGGGAATCTCAAGCAGAATCTCAAGTAGACTTGACATTGAGCAAGGAATCCAACACAGGGCTCAATCTCACGGCCCTGAGATCACGGCCCGAGCTAAAATCATGACTCAATGCTTAACTGACTGGGCCACTCAGGCACCCCTCAGGTCAATCCATCTTGAGTTTATTTTTGTGTATGGTGTAAAAAATGGTCCAGTTTCATTCTTTTGTCTATAGCTAACCAGTTTTCCCAACATCATTTGTTGATGAGACTTTTTCCCATTTGATATTCTTTCCTGCTTTGTCGGAGATTAAATGACCATGTGATTATGAGTTTATTTCTGGGTTTTCTATTTTTTTCTTTTGATCTATGTACCCATTTTTGTGCTGTTACCATTCTGTTTTAATACAGCTTTGTAATATAACTTGAATACTAGAATCGTGATACCTCCAGCTTTGCTTTACTTTTTTCAAAACTACTTTGGCTATCCAGGTCTTTTGTGGTTCCATATAAATTTTAGGGTTTTTTGTTGTAGCTCTATGAAAAATGCTGTTATTTTGATAAGGACTGCATTAAATCTGTAGATTGCTTTGGGTAGTATAGATATTTTAACAATATTTGTTCTTCCAGTCCATGAGCATGGGATGTCTTTCTATTTCTTTGTGTCAACTCCAATTTCTTTCATCAGTGTTTTATACTTTTTTGAGTAGAGGTCTTTCACTTTTTCGGTTAGGTTTATTCCTAGGTATCTTATTTTTGGTGCAATTGTAAATGGGATTGTTTTCTTAATATGTCTTCCTGCTACTTCATTATTAGTGTATAGAAATGTAACAGATTTCTGAGATTAATCTGTTCTTAGAGGGATATCTTTTTTGGGTTTTGGTATTGATGTTATGCTGACCAAAAAATAAACCACTATATCAAAAGAGATGAATATTTTAAAAGCCCACAATATAGATGCCAAAGGCTTTCAGGAAAGTTGTACCAATTTACATTCTCACTAATAGCATTTTGGAGTATTTATTCATTTCATCTTTGGTATTTGGTATTATTAATTAAAAGTATCACTTAAAATTGTTTATTCAATACATGAAAAATAATATCTTGCCTTAGCATTTCCTTAATTAGTTGTGGAGATGAAGAGGTATATTTACACTAACTGCACTTTTTCTGTTATTTTTACTGTGTCCCATAATATATTCAATTTAATTAAATGACCATTTTTGATGATTAATTTTTCTTAAGATTGTACTTATTTATTTGAGAGAGAGAGTGCACATGAGCAGGGAGGGGAGGCAGAGAGAGAGAGAGGAAGAAGTGGACTCCTGGCTGAGCAGAACGTCCAACTCAGGCCCTTCCTGCGATCGTGACATGAGTGGAAGGCAGACGCCTTAACCAACTGAGCCACCCAGGCGCCCCATTCAACTATTAATTTAATCCTCACAATATTGAATTAGGAAACCCCATTTCACAGTGAATAACTGTCTCCCTTCTACTATGAACCATGATTAGAATGAGATTTGACTCCCAGCCCAGTGCTCTTCCAATGTGCTACGCCCTTTGGCCTTTCTGTGACATCAGGCCCTTGGTGCCTAACTCCTAATGCCCATCAGCTCATCCTCTGCCCTCTCGTTCTAGAAAGTCTCCAAACAAAGCAGGCAGGAATATGGATAGGGAGGCTCTGCCTCTTCATTCCAATCTCCTTGAGCCTCTTAACAAACAGAAAATACTTTCAATCGAAGTGCATCAAATGCTACTGAAATGTTGGTGTGGGATAGAAAAAACATCAGTCAGAAGGCTAGTCAGGATGTTAAAATAATTAGAGTCTAGTAATCTATAAGTTCAGTATTATTTTCAAAAAGGTACTCATTTAAAATATATATAGTCAGCATTATAATGTTCAATAATTAAATTATAGGATATATAAAGAGAAAAGATGCCTCCTTTACATAAAAAGCACCCTCCTAGTTAGGGTAATCACAGAACTTAACACACGAGCTGGGACATGTTTAAGATTGGAAGAGGTGGGGAAATGTTTAATCATTCAGGATCCTGGGACAACAGGTACAAACTGGGACCTTCCTAGGCAAGTTGGGATGTACACGCCCCCCCC
>ML100537.1:39525-87748 GCA_003697995.1 Taxidea taxus jeffersonii | reverse complement strand
CCCCCCCCGTTTATGGTAAACCATCAAGACAGTGTTGCAAATTACTCTTTCTGTTCTTATCTGTAATCACTTCATCATTGTTGAAGATACTGAGGAAATACATATTTTTTTCACTTTATTTTCTTCCATGTTATATAAAAAAAAGATTCACTGCCAATAAGACTCCTACAGGGTTGGCCATGAAGCTGAAAGGATCGAAAGGACTGTACAATTATCAATGCTAATCTCAACTCAAACACACACACACACACACACACACACACACACACACACACAATACATAACAAGAAAACCTCACAAAAACCAAAATGAACACACACATAAATTTCTTTGGGCACAAATACCTACTTGTTTTACTCCGAATTCTCTCAGTTGGGATATCAATCTCCGAAGATGCAAAATAAATTGTTCTATTTTCAACAACTTCTCAAGTCAAAATACTATCTTTTGCTATCCTAACCTAGAGATTTTCCTTTTCTTCTTGGTAGAAATTTCTCCTCTTAAGAAAATCCCAAAGGATAAAACCAACAAGTTCTGATGAATGGCAGAACTTCATTTACAATGGTACATTTAGAATACTAGGAAATTAGGGCAGACAAAGACAAGGGAGGGTTAATCTTATAAATTGTAAATATTTACTTTAAATATAAACAATGATTCATTTGTAATTCTAGATTTTATTTTGAAATAGCCTTAACATGGAATATACTCTTTTAATTTTCTCCAAGTAAAACATAGCTTCCTAGCCTAGGAAAACTAGACTTTGAAGTTAAGCTATTGATTTGCTCTTCCAGATTGCCAGAAAACAGAAGCACTCTTTAACATGCAGCGAAGAGGCAGAGGGAGAATTGGCAAAAGATTCTCTGGGAAACAGCGAGAGCCACATTCAGCGGGGGGCAGCCTGCTGCCATCTGTATCCCTGACTTCGCACTGCATTGAGCGTGGCAGCCCCGCCCTCTGGTTGGGGTGGTAAAAGCCCCACATTGTCAATATCAAACTTCGGCTCTTTTTGTTTAATAAACAGACACTGCAGACATTATTCCAGTACTTACTTCGTGGAATCACCGTGAAACAGGTTCCTCATACCCAAACCAGAAAAAGTAGGGGAGACCTGGGGATCGATGCAAAACTGTGTCTCTAGGGAACACACAATTCCTCTTGTTACACAGGAGATACGTAAACTGCTTTAACTGAAATATTTGGTTTTACTGCTTTATAGATATAGATATAGAAAATGACAAAGAAGTCTAGCTCTGGTGCGAAACAAGACATAGCCCCTTTAACCACTTCAAGAAGGTTTTCGATGCAGGTACTCTGAAGACTATTTGAAAATTCTAAAACTGAATATAAACAAACACCAATTCATCACATTCAAATTACTTTACACACCCATGGCTTTCTAAGTTGTCATTTCTGCGTGGTGTTTTTGTGTAAATTAATTTACTGTTGTGTTTAGAAGTATCATTGTGATCCATTATATTAAGCTGCAGCCAGAGGAAAATGCCAACCTGATGATCAACATTTGTGAAATATTGTAAAAATTAGAGTGGATGTTGTTTGTCAATCAATTTTTATAAGTCTGAACTGTTTGAGGATAATATTTAATTTAAAAATCTAAGGATACAAAACTTCATATTTTTAGCAAAGGAAAAATTCAGGGAAAAGATCAAAGCAAAGGGACCAGAGTTGAGATTAAAATTCCATTTTAAGCCAAAATGACAATGTCTTCATAAGTTAATATTAATCCTTTAATTATAAATTTCAAAGGTTTAAGTAGTTTCTATGACCTTAGCTTTGAATAATTATGCCATATGGAGCTTTTCTTAAATTTGAAAAAGATGCTGAATTGTTGCTCAAAGCCTTTTAATGACTTCAGGCTGGCAGAATTCCAGTATAATCCTTCAGACACTATTAAAATTACAGACCAGGAACCCAAGCTGGTAAATGCTATGTCAATTTCATAAATACTTTTTACTTTAGTATAGTGAGTACATGTGGAAAATGTTTGATGTGTTCCTATATTTTTAAATATTTAATTTGTAGTATATTTTCAAACAGTGAAGCTTAAAACAACTACTTATAATAGAGAATTCACAAAGGAAATGATGGACAGATTACACTAAATACAAATAAGATCTTTTGTGTATCATACAGTTAAATGATAAAATGAAATGGCAAGCACCAAAAATATTTGCCACAATGCTAAGAATTTTTTCATCCTATAAGGTGATGAGAAAAACATTCGGACACTAAGAGAAGACAACCTGTCAAAGAGTGGGAATAGGCAATTCTCAGAAAATGAAATACACTGAACGAATCTATTATAAATGTTCGAGCTAACTTCTTAAAATGCAAATTAAAAATAAACATTTTTTTTACTAAAAATTAAGGGAAAGTATTAGTGGTAAGGACTGGCTAGATAAAACAAATATTCTGTTACAGAACAATATAAATTAACACAACCAATCTGACCCTGTAATTCTACTGGGATCTTAACCTAAGATAAAAAAAAAGGAAGTGTTGACAAAAATTTATATATAAAGATGTTCATCTCTGCATCGATGTAGGCAATTTTTTTAAAGCGAAATGTTTAAAAATAAGAGAAAAATACACTATATTATGCTGCATCCATAATATGGAGTATAATGAAACAATGAAAACTCTATTTTCTTTTTTTTTTTTTAAGATTTTATTTATTTATTTGACAGAGAGAGATCACAAGTAGGCAAAGAGGCAGGCAGAGAGAGAGAGAGAGGGAAGCAGGCTCCCTGCTGAGCAGAGATCCTGATGCGGGACTCGATCCCAGGACCCTGAGATCATGACCTGAGCCGAAGGCAGCGGCTTAACCCACTGAGCCACCCAGGCGCCCCCTGAAAACTCTATTTTCAAAGAATCTCCAATGACATTGGAATATTCTTAGCATGACTTTTAAAAAAGCGAAAGACTACACTGTTTATTAAGTGTGATCTCGGTCCTCTCATATAATGTGCTATTTTATAAGCACATTAAATTATCACTAGGTTATCGCTAGCTGGGGGTAATAACAGGAAATTTTACATTTCTCTATTTCCTATATTTTCTCAAATAGCCTCCTATTTCAAGAATGGTTATTTTTAAAATAACCCAATAGATTTATGAAACAATGGTAAATTGTAAATACCAAAGTTTTAACCAAACTTCTGAAAATGACCCACTATCATCACTTCGTAATGATCTGTAATTTATCAAAGGCTCGTGTTTTTTGTGGACTTTGTTTCAATGTGGTTTGAAAAGATTTTAAAAGGCTAGAAAAGCAGCTTTCCCTTTGCGAATGCCAATCACAGACTCTCCCAGATTCTCTAGCTCAAGTCTTTTCACCTGGTGGAGGATTTCATGCTTCTCTGGAAGCCACTGAAGATGTCAGCAAAGACTGGAGCTGCTGCTGACAGAGACCCAGGTAGGGTCTGGACTCGGGGAATCCTTCACAACCTCAAAGTTGTAAGTGCCACAGACAAAACCCAGACCCACAGGGAATGCTTCATTCAGATTATTTACTATTCTGGTGCTATTTTCCTCTCCTCTTTGAACCTCGATTTTATACTTAACGAAAGAAAATTCATAAACCCCTCAATTCTGACAGGATTTTGAGCTGCTGGCAAACATTTTAGTCTTCCAATTTAAACATGATAAAACATTAAACCTTTTCTAAAATACAGTGGAAGAATTCAAGCACATGCCCAATGACACACCAGACGGCAATGGGATTATCTACCGGTTCACTAGTGTTAAATCAGATTTTCATGTTAAGAACTCTACTGATTTGTGCACGAAAATATAAAACTCTGTCTGAAAAAAAACCTTTAATGCTATACATTTAACTTGCTAAGTAACAAGGAGGAAATTACAACACACAAAAAAATGAAGATATGACTATAAAGAGGTATCTTGCCTCATCTAAAGAATTTAGAATGGGTTGAAGTCAAACGTGGATGAATCAAAACCAATGTCTTATTTATTCATATTACCATGTACATGGCTAGACTGAATTTCTCAGTTCATCATCATTCTTTCATTTTCTCAGCACTTATGAATGTCTACTTTGTGGGAGGTGCCACATGGGATTCTGCACTTTAGAAATAAGCATTTCACAAGGACTGCTTTCAGGGGACTCCTGGTCTTCCTGCAGTTAGAGACACTCAATTCCTTTTACTAGTTGAGTAAAAACACGTATCAACTGGAAACACAAATCCCTCTTCATATCAAGAGCCCACCACTTGTATTTTATCATGTGGACCTTGGGATTCGTTAATTCCACCAACTCAACAGAAACTAAACTCATGGCACTGAACATTAGCTTAGTCAATGCTCTCGTCCCTTTCCCCAGACTCTCCTTTTGCCAACAAGTCCCTATGTCCTCATAAACTCTGCCAATACCCTTAACCATGGCAGTGAAAGTTCTACCATGATAAAACCCCACTTCTACATTCTTGTGCTGCTTCTGTCCTCAGTTCACTGCAAGAGCATTTCATTCTTCCAGACTCATGCTGCCATCCTCCCTCCTCAACCTGCAGAATTCCAATTCTACCTCAGCAAATGCCCTTACTCCTGCTTCCTTCCAGCCACATTCTAGCCATCAGCCTGGCAAGAAGTATGGCTATGTTGCTGGTCCTGGAACTCCTTATTCAGAAGACTCCTGCTATTTTCTACTAGAAACACAGATGATATCAGATAGAAGCTCTCTGCAAGTCTCGTCACAGAATCCCCTTGTATATTTGCCAGTCCTCTCTTTCCTTCCTCCCTCCTTGGAAGTCACGGCTCCTATCATTCGCTCACTCAATATGTACTAGGAGGGCATCCACCAAGTGCCGAGTTTTCTCAACACTAGCAGTACAGAAGTGAACAAGGCAGACAAGGTCCTTGTAATGGAGCAGATATTCTAATGGGGGGTGGGTATGGATAGAAAATAAACAATCAGAAAAACGAAAAGATGATTCCAGATGGTGAGATGAGCTATGAAGACAAAGGGACCAGTGAAGGTGGTAGAGCTGGGCATGACTTTACAGAGAGAGGTCAGGGAGGAACGCTGAATAGTGTGGAGTGATGAGGAGGATGGCCACAGAAAATCTAGGGGAAGAACATCCCAGACAGAGGGGTGGTGGGTGTAAAGACCTGGGAAGGAGAGCATGAGGCCTACTGCAGGAACAGGCTGAGGTCTCCTGTGGCTGGATCCTGTGGCCAAGGGGCAAGTGTGTGCCTGTGCTGGTCTTTCATCCAGACCCTCCTGTCTCAGATAGCAAGCTCTCAGGTGTCGGCAGGTCTCTGCATCACTAAGCTCTTCCTCTCCATTGGTCCCTTCCTGTGTATTGCAAGACATTCTCAGCCTAAAAATATACTCCTTTGGAATGACACTTTTTTTTTAATATCAGATTTTCTGAACCAATAGTGTATTCACGAAGCTCCATGATCTCATTTATCTATTGTGATCGTGTTTCTGTTCACCCTCTCCCTTTCAGGGCTCTGTCCAAAATCATCAGTGACTCCTCACTTTCAACTTTTCCTCCTCCCTCATGCTTCCTGATTTTCTGTCACATTCTTGAAAATCCACCTTTCCAAATATTCTCTTCCTTTGTTTCCATGAAAATGCTCTCTTCTCAGATTCCTCTTACCTTGAAGACCCTTCTTTGACTATTTCCTCTCCAACCTCTTCAACGTAGTTCTTCCTTCACAGCTGCCTGTTTTCTTCCTGTATCTCTCTCTCTTGAACAGGCCTTTTCTGTTCAACAGACACCCCCACAGCGGTCTACTCGAGTCCTGCCTTCTCTTACGATTACCCACAAACGTTCCTTCCACAGCAAGCGGACAGCCCAGCTGGGTGAAGTGAGGCACTTCAAAGTCAAAAAGTTCATAATGGTACTTACCTTCTTCCTCCCCAAACCGGACGTCTCCCACCTTCCCGATTTATTAAGGGTTGGGTGATACTTCACAAGTCCAATCAATGCCATCTCTGAGATGATTCTCAAACATGTCCCCTCTAGCCCTCTCTCACTGCTATGCTCTCACCACATTCCTGCACCTTGAACATGCCCTCAGGGACCTCCTGCCTGCGTTAACCGGGTCCCCGCCAACTACTCCTACGGCAAGGGTATCTGAACAACATGGACAGAAAGATTTTCCTAAGAATCACTCGAATGGTGACATTCAGTGCTTAAAAGCTTTCAGCAGCTCCCACTGTTTACCCAAAGAAGCTAAAATACTACGATAGCTTTGGAGACTCTCTGTGATCCCAAGCTACCTCTTAGCCTGACCACTAACCGCTCCCCTTGATTAACCTCTATGCCGCACTTATAAATGGTTTCGTTTGCTCTTGCTAATGTTATTGCTTGGGTTTAGAATGCTATCTTGCATGTCTACTGGTCAAAATCCTAGTAAAAGTGACATCTCATCCAGTTAATTTTTCCTGATTTCCTTAACAACAATAATTTCCCCCAATTCACACTCCACCTTGCATTACAGTTATTTTCGTATGTGTGTATGTCTTGATGTCACTGTAATTTTGTGATCTCCTTGAGGACTGTGCCTTTTTTTCCTTTTTCTTATATATCCTCACAGTGTCTGGGATAATGCTCTTCAGGGTTATTAGAAGATATCCCAGAAATGTTTGCCAAATAAATTACTAATGGTTTCTAATATTTTTTATTACCTATAACCTGATAATTAGTTGTAACACACATAAACCTATACTTGAAAAGGTTCATCTTCTACTAAAAAGAAATATTTGGAATGTGAATATATAAAATTAAGGCCAAGCTTGTATGTTTTATAAGTCTGGCTTTGGTATATCCGATTTTCTTAAATCAGTGTACACTGGTATGTGTGTTGTTTAAGAACATTTATTCTGAAATACCTCAAACTGTTGGCAGAGACAAATGGAGCCAAGGCAAGGTATGTGTAAGAGTCACCAGAGAGATGGGAGCCTGAGTGGCTCAGTCGGTTAAGCACCCAACACTTGATTTCACCTCAGGCCATGATCTCCGGGTCACAGAAAGGAGCCCCACATCAGGCTCCTCACTCAATGGAGAGTCTGCTTGTCTCCCTCTGCCTCTCTCCCTCCCCCTGCTCAGGAACTCTCTCTCAAATAAATAAATCTTAAAAAAAAAAAGAGTCTCTAGAGAGCATACAAAAACACCCCTTTCACTCCCCATCCGTCTCACTGATCTGCTATTGTCAGAGGGGTAAAACTTCTCTAAACTTCTGGAATTTCTCTAATTCCCAAAACTTTGCATATTTTAGCATAAAAACATTCTTATTTTGTACTGCTTTGATGGAATTACCCCCAATAGCCTCATATAGATGTATAAAAGGCATCTCAACTGGAACATGGCCCTACCGGCCCCGCTTACTGTTCTGACCATCTTCCTTTAGCCATCTGTAGGCTGAATCCATTGGTCCACCAGCTCCAGCAAGTGACCCTGGGTTCACCCTTGATGGCTCAACAGCATGCCCCTCTTTCTCTCTTCTGCCCCACATCTGAACCAACAGCAGACACTGTCAGGTCCACCTTCAGAACCTAATCTGAATTTCATCAGTTTTTACCCTTTGCTGCTGCTGCCCAGGCCTCAGCCTCTGTCATCTTGTCCAAATGCCCACAATGGCCTTTTAACTAGTTTTCCTACTTCCTTCTTTGCCCTCAGTTCAGTCTGTTCTCAGCACGCATGGAGAGATCCTACTCAAATGTGAATCAACACATGCCAGTCCTCTGCTCCAAACCTTTGAAGCCTTACTCCCAAAGAGTCAGAGCAAAACCCTCTCAAGGGCCCTCACAAACCCACAGGACATAGGTCCACCCCCTGAGGTTTCTTCCCTGACCTCATCACATCCTTCTCCTCTTCTTCCTCCTCCTTGGTCACTATTTCTGGCCACACCAGCCTCCTTGCTGTTCCTCCGACAAGCCAGGCTCACTTCTGCCTCTTCGGAGTCTGGTTCCTATTAATTCCGGGCTCAGAGTTATGCTGCCAAGGGCAACATGTGCTGAAGTCTGAATCTCAAACAAATTAAGATGCTATAAAAGAAGCACCTTAGAATCACAATCCATGTAAAACCAAGGGAGCAGTGCCTAGAATGGTGGTGTACGCTCCATGAAGGCGTAACAGTTAAAGATGAAGAAGAAAAGGTTGGAAAAAAGGTAAGCAGAATTGGAAGACTCTTCGATTACCCTTCCCAAGTTTCTTGATCTTAAGATTAGGCTGGTCTTAAGGAACTCAAGAGGCAATTTACAGTTGTTATCATTAATACACATTTATTACACAATTAAAATGTTCCCACCTTTCCAGAACACTGAAAGAACAAATATTTGAGATTATGCCTGGAAAATCATTCGATCCAAAACGTGTAAACATTATATTGACATATATTTCAAAACTATATAATTTTAAAGAAACTTTCCTTAATCTGAAACAGTAATCTGGAATTACGTCACCATTTATGTTACGCTGTTACAAAAAAGACTGTAAAATCTAGAAATGACTATTAGAAAACCAAAAAAGATCTGAAACCCAGTCTTAACCTAGGAAAACTTGGGGCAACAGCTCAAGTATCCCTATTCAGTGCAATATCGGACAGTATTCTACATTGCTGTATCACAATGTGCAATTAATCACTATGGAATGGGATGTTACATACTATCCTTTCCATGGATGTCAAGGGAAAATAGGAAACCTAACACCCTGGATGATTTTTGTGGTGCTTGAACACAGAGCAAGACACTTGAGTGGCTCAGTTGAAGAGTTGTTAGGTTTCAGGAGTAGCTCTATGCTCACCACCTTGTAGAGATTAAAGGCAAGGGTGGCTGCAGTGGGGCCCGAGCATGGGTTTCAGTGGTCTGCACCAATCCAGCTGGAGAGCTTACCTTTTCCAGTGTCACCTCAGTCTCTGCGGCATGAGTCTTTTTCAGCTCCATCTTCATCTTTTCTGACTCAGCCTTCAGTTTGTAGACAGCGTTCTCATGGTCCCTTGCAGCCCTTTGCTTCTCCTCTTCGCGAAGAAGACCGAGTTCTATCAGCTGCTGCTTCCGCTGAGAGTTCACGTGAATCAGCTCTTCTCTCAGCTTGTGCACTTGGGCCTCCATGTCAGCAATAACCTTGTTTTTAAAAATGGGAAAATGGGCAGAGGATATGAATAGGAAAATAGTAAGAGAAGAATTGCAAAAGGTTAACAAACATACAAGTTCACTCCTTCCTTACTTCCTCCCTCCCCCTTCCTTCCCTCATCCACTTACTCTCCCATCCCATGCCATTCCCTCCCGGCTTAGATATAAATTCTACCTAAGACCTTTTTCCCACAGACAACACATTTAGTTTCACTTTTTTCAAATATCTATGTAAGTGGAACGTCACATGTATTCTTCTGTAACTTGCTTTTTCAAATATTCAATGTTATGTTCCTAAGGATTCATCTGGTACTTGCTATAGTATCTTTGGTTTTATTTCATTGATACTGGCTCTTAATTCATGATGTCTTGCATTCTACATTCTTGGGTTTATTTTATATTCATCTTCCTGATTTCTTCTTTTCAGTATTTAGCTCATTTGTTTTTATACTTTCTTCTTTTCTGATTTATGAACTTAAGAATATATACTCCTCCAACTTTTACGCAAGTTTAATCTCTCAAGTGTAGATACATGGTATTTTCATGATCATCTGGGTCAAAACATTTTTTAACTTCCTTTATTATTTTCTGTTTTCACTTATAAACCATTTAGAAGCAGGTTTCTTAATTCCCAAACATATGGGGCATATTAGTTTCCTGAGGATGCCATAACAAGTACCATAAACTGGGTGGCTTAATGCAACAGACATCTACTCTCTCACGGTTCTAGAGATGAGTAGTCTGAGATCAAGGTGCTGGCAGGGTTGATTCCTTCTGGAGGCTCAGAGAGGGACTCTGGCCCATGGCTCCCTTCTAGCTTCTGATGGCAGCTGGCAATCCACGGTGTTCCCTGATTTCTAGACACACAACTCCAATCTCTGCTCCATTTTCAAATGATTTCTTTGTGTGTCTGTGCCTCTGGGTCCAAATTTTCCTCTTCTTTTAAGGACACAGGTCATCTTGGGCCTTTAGGATATAATATATGCCTTTATAAAATGGGATTAGTGCCTTTTCAAAAGAAACTCAGAGATCCCTTGCCCCTTCCACCATGTGAGGACACAGTGAGAAGGTGCTAGTTCTGAGCCAGGAAGAGGGTCCTCATCAGAACACAACCATGCTGATGCCTTGATCTTTGACTTCCCAGCCTCAGAACTGGGACAAATGAATTTCTGTTATTTAGAAGCCACCTAGCCTGTGGTATTTTGTTATAGAAGCCCAAACAGACTAAGACATGTACTCTAAGAAAAAGAGACATGCAAAGATTTTATCTAAATTCAGTCTGATAAGAAAGCCTTTGTTTTTATCACATATTATACTGTATCAAAGCAGTAAGAATTTTTTATAAGGAATGACATTTATTGTATTTTATTAATTTACTCTTATTGTATACTTCTTAACCTCTAATTTTCACTATGATTAGAATAAAGCTACATCCCAAAGTTGCAAGGTCATAATGTCTTTTTTATAAAAAATTAACCAAAAAAAGTTAGCTTTCCAAAACCACTGACTCCACCGCAAATTGAATTTCAATCTTTGACAATGTACATACAAATATTTTTAATGGTATAATCACTGTTTAGATACTGTTCTACTTCTTCCTGTAACTAACTTTACATCTTCATTCCCATTTTTTAGTGTATTTGTCACTTTAGTGGCTCTTTGATACTTCATCATTGCAATATATTTTAATTTACTTAATCACTATTATTGGATATTTGTCTTGTTTTCAGTTAGTCATTATTACATACGAAACATCTATGAATAAATTACACTGGTATTTTGCTTTTAGGTTATATTATCAAAATTATTTGGTTAAAAGATAAGAATAACATTCTAACTTTCTTTCCAAATTGCTCTACAGAAACACTGGATCCATTTCCAATGCGAACAACAGTGGGCATGTGAACCTGTCTCTCCACACCCTTGCCACTGCTTTACTTCATAATTTTGTATATTTTTATTAGTTGACTAGGAATGTGATGATAACATAAGGAAGGCATTTTAAATTGCTGGCACATTGACATACATTGCCTGTAGTCCAAAGATGGTTCTCAAATAGAAAAATAGAAAAATTATTCTGAAAAATGAATCAGCTAATTATGGAAGAAATAAACATTAAATGAAAGAACTTAATGCCGAAGACTTCCCTAGGGTATTTAATATTTCAGTCCTTAGCATGTGCTGATAACTACAGTAACAGAACTGCCAAGATCAATCTGGAATAGATGTGTTCATTTTTCTTTAATATTATAAATAGTGACCTAGAAAGCTTCATCTATTTGACTGATATAAAAGAGCAGAGTTACAAAGAAATTTCACAAATTAATAAAGGTGGTATCTGCAGGAGACACACTATAAGGACAAATTCTAATCAAGCTGATTTCAATTATAAGTTAAGAACATACAGACCAGAAAACATGGAAGCAACCCAGACGTCCATTGACAGATAAATGGATAAGCAAAATGGAGTCTCTATGTACAAAGCAGTATTATTCAGCCAAAAAAAGGGAAAGTCTGCCTTATGCTACAACATGGATAAGCCTTGAGGACATTATGCTAAGTGAAATAAGCCATTCACCAAAACACAAATGCTGTTGATTGTACTTACATGAGATACTTTGGGTAGTCAAAATCATTAAGACAGAAAATGGAATGGCAGTTGCCCGGGGCTGGAGGGAAGATGGGGGATTACTACTTCATGGGCACAGAGTTTCAGTATTACAAAATAGAGTTCTGGGGATGAATGTGCTGGTGGGTACACAACAATGTGAATGTATTTAATACCACATTAAGCTGTGCACTTAAAAATGGCTAAAATGGTAAATCTTATGATATGTGTATTTTACTACAATAAAAAAACAATTTACCAAAAACCACAAGAACACCAAACATACACACCAATTTCCTTAGAAAGCTACTGACTCTTGAAACCACTCTGAATCTGACAATTCCGGCAAAAGAAGTGAGAGGTTGAAACACCTTATAAATGATTGTGGTTTGCCAGGATTATCATCAAAGTAGTCCCAAACAAAATTCAAAAATACACTTTATGAAAGCAAAATGTATCTAAAAGTGGGTAGCATGTTCATGGTTAAGAACAAATCATTTGGGGGCGCCTGGGTGGCTCAGTGGGTTAAAGCCTTTGCCTTCAGCCCAGGTCGTGATCCCAGGGTGCTGGGATCGAGCCCTGCATCGGGCTCTCTGCTCAGAAGGGAGTCTGCTTCTCCCCCTCTCTCTGCCTGCCTCTCTGCCTACTTGTGATCTCTGTCTGTCAAATAATACACAAATTCTGAAAGAAAGGAAGAAAGAAAGAAAGAAAGAAAGAAAGAATGAATGAATCATTTGGACTACTTTGAAAACTGAAAAATTATTCTCTGGGTACTCTTAGAATAAATACACATTAATAAGTTATTGATGTATTAGGTTACCTTTGTACATTCACAGAAAGTTTATGAGTAATTACTACCAAAGTCTGAAATATTTCCAATATGCTACTCTTTATTTTATAATTATATATAATTCGCTATTTGTTAGGATCTATGATGTGGAAGCCACCATAAGTGACTTCTGGAAGAAAAAAATTCCCTAAAGAGTTCAGACTGTAATATATAAGCTACACACACTTGTATACACACACATAAGCCATAAAGCCACAAAGGAAGACAACATGCCATAAAAGTTCAAAAGACAGAGCGGTTACTTTGGGCTAGGAAGAATTCTGGAAAACTGAATAAAACAGAATGCATCTGAGATGTACCTTAAGAGATAGTACCATTTGGGGAAAGGGATGAATATAGGACATTTCAAGCAGAAAGAATGAGTTTCATGGAAGAAAAACAGAGCATCAAAAAGGAATAGGGGAAATTCAGAAAACAGAGATTTGCTGCAGACACTGAAGATATTAAACTACAAGGGCTGGAAATCAAGGCATGGGAGAACCAATAAGATACCTCAACTGGATGCTGGAGAGTTGTATGTGGGGATAGTATGCAAAGAAATACCACTAAATTTCTATTAAGAAAGACTAATGTGAAGGTAGTATATATAATGGGTTAGAGACACCAGAGATGGAAAGGCCAGCAGACAGGAATGGATGGGAATACAATCTGAGAAGTAGAATTAAGAGGGCTAAACAACATGTTGTAGTTGTCCTTGTTGAAGGCAAGGAAGAGACAGGAATATTGGTGATTTAGGATAGTTACTTCAGGCAGTTTGGCAGATTAGATATTCGAGAGGCCCTCATGAGATGAAACAACTAGATTCTGTATAAAATACAATGTTAAAAAAAAATACAATGTTTTCTTTCTTTGCTCACAGGAAGTAAGAGAAAAATCCAAAGAGAAAAACCAAAAGAAAACAAAAATCACATATGTAAACTGCATTTTCCAAAAATAGGACAATGAGCAGTAAGCATGCCCCAAAGGCAAGATATCTTTGAGGACAGATGTCTTTATTAGCACTGCAGCTTCAGGGGCAAGGAATATGGAAGTGGAACATGATTCCACAGAATTAAGTCAAAGAGCCTGGAATGGACTAAAGTGGTTCCAGGTTCATAGTGTTATTTACTCTTGCCTGAAACTAAAACAAATTCCCTCTGGAGGAAAGCTTCTTCAGTTTAATGTCTCTAAGTTTTCCATAAATTAGGATAAATAGAAAATGAGCTCATAATAAAAAAATTACTAAACCCAGAAAAAAAACACCATTGGTAAAAACAGAGTTAGCAAAAACAGATTCCCACTGGCAAGTACTTCAAATATGAGAATTATCAGAAAAATAAGATAAAATAACATGCATTAAATATTTTAAAAAACAAAAGATGAAATCACAAAATGAGCACATCAGAAGACATTAAGCAAAAATTACCAGATTTGAGAAAAAAACATATATAATTTCCAAAAATAAGGTTTTGAATGAAAGAATAGATGTGTTAAGGCAGTTTAAACATAGCAGAAGCAAAAAGTTATGAAAGAGAAGAGAGATCCTAATAAATTACTCAAGGCAGCATGTTAATACTAGAAGATAATGACTATAAGTGAGATGTTTAAAACTATGAAAGGTGAAATAAAAATACCTAATATATCTTTAGAGTTCCAGAAGGAGGGGTCAGAAACAATATGGAGGATATGCAAAAATGACCGGGAATTTTCCAGAACTGGGGAAAAGCAAGAATCCACAGAAACAGTAAGCAGAATAAACATAGAAAATGAAGGAAGGAAGGAAAAGAAGGAAAAAGCTCCACATCTGTATACTAGATAATGAAATGGCAGAACACAAAAGACAAAGAGAAAAACTTAAAAAGCAGGCAAAGAATATATTCAGTAAATGAAATCCCAGCAGCAACAAGTACACTGAGCACCCAGATTTTGGGTTCTAGTATCATTCCCCAATAAAACGAACTAGTGGCCTTTGGACAAATGGCTGATTCTAAGAATGGAAATACATAAGTAAGGAAACACATAAGGTGAATCAGAACATCTTCTGTGCTAGCACGTGTTCATTCACTAAGGAAGTGTTCATTACTGAGAGTATATAAAATATAGGAGCCAACTGATATAGGAACCAACTGAAAGACCTTCCAATGACCAAAGCTGGAACAATTTGAGAAAAAAAGGACTGGAATATATTCCAAAGAATAAAATAAACATTCATGAATACATAGTCACATAAATAAATGATGTAATAAATTAATAATATGGGGGAGATCTTCCTTGCAGAAGAATTCTGAATTATAACGAAGGGCATTTTACAAATTCCAAATGGGTACTCTTCAAAACTGTCAAGGTCTTCAAAAGAAGGAAAATCTGACAAACTATCATAGCAGAGGAGACCAAGAAGAGATGACAACTAAATATAATGTTATCCTAGATGAGATCCTGGAACAAGAAAATGACATTAGGTAAAAATAAAGTTAATGATGATGTATCATTACTGGTGCATAATTGTAAACACTGTATCATGCTAATATAAGACATTAATAATGGGGAAACTGGGTGCAAGTGATATGAGAGCTCTTTATAGTATCCTCTCAATTTCTCCGTAAATCTAAAAATGTTTTTAAAATAAAGTCTATTTTAAAAATAAGGGTAGGGGCGCCTGGGTGGCTCAGTGGGTTAAGCCTCTGCCTTCGGCTCAGGTCACGATCCCGGGGTCCTGGGATCAAGCCCCATATCGGGCTTTCTGCTTGGTGGGGAGCCTGCTTCACTTCATCTCTCTGCCTGCCTCTCTGCCTACTTGTGATCTCTCTCTGTCAAATAAATAAATAAATAAAATCTTAAAAAAAAATAAGGGTAGGAAAGATGCACAGAAAAAAAGTGGGAAAGATGAAAAAAATAAGGTCTATTAATAATTACAACAAGTGTAAATGTACCAAAATAACTTCATTTGTTTTTTTTCCCTAAGATTTTATTTATTTATTTGACAGAGAGAGATCACAAGTAGGCAGAGAGGCAGGCAGAGAGAGGGGGATAGGGGGAAGCAGGCTCCCCGCCGAGCAGAGAGCCCGATGCGGGGCTCGATCCCAGGACCCTGAGACCATGACCTGAGCCGAAGGCAGAGGCCTTAACCCAATGAGCCACCCAGGCACCTCCCAAAATAACTATTTAAAAGAGTGTGATAAGTTCAGATTTTTTAAACAAATCAAAATTCACCCTTTTAAAATGAGACATACTGAAGACATGAAGAAATTGAAACTAAGGAAATGAAAAAAGTTAGACCAGTAAAATACTAACCAAAGACACTCTCAAAATAGAGTATCATTAAATAATTATTTTTAAAAATTTCATTTATCAGATACAGCTAAACTACATACATATGATCAAACAGGCTCAAATTATATATACAACAAATTTAATGGAACTACAGGGGAAAATGGAAAATCCACCATTCTAGTAGGTGATTTCATCTCTCTCTCTCTCACACACAGGAAACCATGAAACCTAAATGTCAACATATTGCAAAAACAGTGATATTATAAAAAAAAAAAATTCTTCAACAAGAATTCAATTGAATTAGGAACCATGACAAAAACTGTAACAACAAAACTAAGATAATTCCCCATATACTTCAAATTTTTAAACATATACTTTAAATAACTCATGGTTCAGGGTGTCTGTGTGGCTCAGTTGGTTAAGTATCCAACTCTTGATTTTGACTTAGATCATGATCTCGGGGCCATGAGATCAAATCCTGTAATGGGCTCTCTCTGTGCTGGGCATGGAGCTTGCTTAAGATTCTCTCTCTCTCTCTCCCTTTGCCCCTCTCCCCCACACTTTCTCTCTTAAATAAACAACCAACCAACCTATAGTTCAAAATGAAATTAAGTTAAAAAACTTAGAATTGATCTCTGGAAGAAACAGAAGACTTTTTTTTTTTTTTTAAACATTCGCACTGTTCTAGATGGTTATGAGGGAGTCAGTGTCAACAATCAGGGAAGCATGGGAGATATTTTACTATATCTATCTTTGTGACTTTTAAATTGATGCTAACATATTTCTTAATAAAAATAAATTCATAACATTTAAATAGAAATTCTCAGAAATGATTATGAAAATATTCTTTATCAAATCCTGAAGGATGAAATGAAAGTGAAGGAAATATGTAGCCACAACATGCTATTTATTTTTAAAAGTCTAACTGTTAAGAAAAAAGGCCAATTAAAGAAATTAGCGAGATAGAAAAATTTCTGGTAAGACTGATGAAGGAAATAAGAAAGAAGACATAAATAAATAATATCTGGGCTGAAAATAGAGCTGTGGCATTATTACCTATAAGAAGGAGATAATGATTAATACTAAAATTTAAAAAATACTACAGATCCATCACAGATTAAAAAGATAAGATCATACCATAAAATATTATGTCAATAATTGGAGAACCAAGGTAAAACAGATTCCTAGGAAAATACAGACTGCCAAAAATAAGAAAGAAAATAAAACAATCTAACTAGTAAATTGAAAGAATAGTGAAAAATCTTCCTACAAAGAAAACACCAAGCTCAGATAATTTCCAGGTGAGTTCTAAAAAAATTTCCCAGAAGACAGATCATTCTAGTCTTTTATAATCTCTTGCAGAGGACAGAGAAATGTACTATATTTCAGAAGTCATAATATTGATACCAAAGGATGACAAGAATAGGAAGAGACATAAAATTATATGCCAACTCATTCATGAACACAGACATAAAACCCTAAATAAATTATTAGCAAACCAAGTCTGGTAACGTATACAAACAAAATATGTAACTGCTGTGTTGTAGAGAATGCAAGAGAAGTATAACATTTCTCAAAATCTATACATGCCAATAAATATCAAATTTAAATGGAAAGGAAAAATTCAAAAACTACAAAAATTTACCAAAACTGGCTTTAAAAAAATTGGAAAATGTGAATCGTCCTGTAACCATTAGAAAAATTTAAATAGTAGTCAAAAATCTTCCCAGAAAAGAAATATCAACCCCAGATGGCTCTACTGGCCAGATCCACCAAATTATTAAGAAACAAATAATTCACTCTTACATTAATTCTTTCAGGGAATAGAAAAAATATTACTTAGCAACTCAATTTGTGAGGCTAGCATAACATCAATTAAAAAACATGCCTAAAAAAGAAAATTTCAGGTTGCTCTCAACAATCATTAGCAAATTGAAGCCAGCAATAATACATCATTTAAAAATTGGATGGGACATAATGTTGGTGTGATGGTAAAAGAAAAAAAAAAGCTCATGATATAATTTATTCCACTAATGTGTTAAAGGAAAAAAGGCCTTATGGTTATCACAATAAACAGAAAAACATTCAAGAAAAGTCCATGACAGAAACTCTTGGCCATATAGGAATCCAGGAGGCCATTCTTAATGAGATGAAAGGTATTTACCAAAAGTTCAGCAAATTTTATTCATTATTTATTGTGAAACTACTCCCTTTTAAAATCAGAAAGAAGAAAAAATATGCCTACCACTACTTGTTTTCGTAGGTATATAACAAGAAAAAATAAGGGGCGCCTGGGTGGCTCAGTGGGTTAAAGCCTCTGCCTTCAGCTCAGGTCATGATCCCAGGGCTCTGGGATGGAGCCCCACATCGGGCTGTCTGCTCAGCAGGGAGACTGCTTCCTCCTCTCTCTCTGCCTGCTTCTCTGCCTACTTGTGATCTTTGTCTGTCAAATAAATAAATAAAATCTTAAAAAAAAAAGAAAATGAAAACAAACTGTCTTCTGTCATGATTGTCTACAGAGAAAATGCAAAACGAATGTAGAAATGATTAGAAATAGTCAGATTTAGATAAAGATCCATGTTTAAAAATTGTTTGTAGTGTTTATACACCAGAAAAAAAATTACAAACACCGTGTATAACTATAACAAATATAAGGTTCTCAGAAACAAGTCTACCAAAAGATGTGCAAAACTTTTAAGGAAAAATTATAGGCCTTTTTGAAAGACATTAAAGATCTAAATAAGTGAGAGATAGATCATGGTGGTGGAAAGTCTCTCCATCAGTTCTCTCTAGACTGATCTATAGCATCAATGCAAGTCCAATCAAAATTTCAACAAAAGCTTCCAAGAAACTCGACAAGCTGTACCTGAGATGCATAGGACGAGCCCAGTACCATGATATGCCTAAAGAACAACTGGTGTGACATTCTGTACCACATGTCAGGGCCTAAAATAATGTCACTGAAATGAATACAGTGCAGTAGAATCATAAAGAATAGAAACATCCTGACTCATGGAACATAACAGTGAACCTAGAAACAAGGTTACATTGGACAGAGCTGGTATTGCCCTTTAGTGGGGCAATGATGGACCAGTTTAAAATGGTCCTAAGTCAAGAAGCTATTCACATGGAAAACAATGAAATCTGATCCCTATCTTACACAACAGGCAAAAATCAATTCTCTCTACTCTAGGTATATATCCAAGAGAAGTAAAATATATCTCTGCAGAAATGCTTGTATATGAATGTTCACAGCAGCATTATTCATAACAGCAAAACATAGAAACAGTCAAACTGCCCATCAATTGATGAATGAACAAATAAAATATAGTATAGACAAACAATGGAATATTATTCCGTAAAAAAAAAAAAAAATGGAATGGTGAAGTAATATGAGCTATGACACAAATTAAACCTTGAAAACATCACGAATGAAAGCCAGTCACAAAAGACTGGCTTTTGTGATTCTACTCATAAGAAACAGCCAGAACAAGCAAATGTGGGGGGACAGAATTTAGATTAGTAGTTGCCCAGGGCTGTCGTGGGGAAAATGGAGAGTGGCTGACTGTTGCATTTTTTTGGAAGGAGGTGATAAAATATTCCAAAATCATTGGGGTGATAGTTGCACAACTCTGTGAACCATACTGAAACCCACTGAACTGTACACTTTAAATAGGTGAACTGTATGAATTGTATGTAAGTTATATACCAATAAGGCTAATATTCTAAAAATCAACGCAGAGTGGATCAGAAACCAAATGTGAAAGATCACAATTTAAAAAATATCAGGGAGGGCTTTTTTACTTCAAGATAAGGAAGGATTTCTTAAATATAAGTCAAAAGGCAAGAATCGAACATATTGGTAAGTTAGACTATAATATAATTAAGAACTTCTATTTATCAAAAAACACCATAAAGATAATGAAAAAATAAATAAAAACCTAAAAAAGGAGATTTCTAACATATCTAATTGAGAGAACAGTATCCAGAATTTGTGAAGCATACCAATACATAAAGAGAAAGAGAAATAATTCTCTGTAATATAGAAATGAGAAAAAGGCATGACCTAGGAACTTTACAAAAGGAAACATTTTAATAGTAAACATATGAAAAGGTACCCAACCTCAGGAGTCATCAGAAAATGCAGTATGATTTTAAAATCACTGTATTTGCAAAAATTAAGAAGTCTGATACTACCAAGTGTTGGCAAGGATGTCTATCAATGGCACTCTTCACATGATGAGTGTGTGAGGTGACAAAACACTATTTTAAGTTAATTTAGCACTCCCTAGAAAAGGTGAAAATTTTCATAAGCTATGTCCCAACATTTTGTAGAGAAACTCATCTACATGCGTACCAAGGACATGTCCAGGAATGTTCATAGTGGAGTTTTTAAAACTATGTAACTAGAGGTGACCCAACTGTGTATCACAATTAATTAACTTGCCATCACATAATGGGATATTATTGTATCCAGAGAAATGAACAAACTACAGCTGCGCATAAGAGAATGAATGAATCTTCAAAATAAACTACTGAAAAATTCAAATCATGGATTACCTACACTATGCAACCATTTTTGTGAAGTTCAAAAATAAGCAAAAGCAAAACATATTGTTTAGGGAACAGATTTGTGATAAAGTTATCCTGAAAAAAAAAAGTAACCATCAATACACAATTAAGGCCACAGGTTGCTTCTGGGGCAGACACCCGGAGCTTAGGAGAGGAAGGAGCATCTGGTTAGAGACAGTGGTTTTAGCAGCGTTCTAATTCTTGACGTGGGTGGTCAGTTCATGATGTTCATTTTGTTTGTATGCATTAGTACTTAAGTATTATTTATGACATATATTCTTTTTATGTATAAGACACAATAAAAGAAAACTTTTAAAAAATAATGCAGATGTTTTATACCTAAGTGGCAAGGGGAATGCTGCTAATATGGAATAATTTCTTAAAATTTAATACATTATTTTTAATAGAGTCTGTATTATGCAAATGCATAATCCTATAACAATTTTTCCTTTTAGTTTGGATTTTCATGGGGACCCTTGATTTTGTGTATGTCTTTGAATATTTCATTACTTCATTATTTTTTTTACCTTTATTACATAAAAAACTTTAAACTAATATGGTTTCTTCAGACAACATATTATGAGTTCTAGAGCACATTTTAGCTACTTATGCTTAATAGTAAGGCCACCAAACTTATAAAGTCATCTAAAACATCAAAATAATTTCTGTTTTTTCATTATGCTGGAAATGATAAATATTTGGATTTAAGCTTACAGATTCAAAGAAAACATCCTATTTCAAATTACGGTCTTTTAATTTTCTAACACTATTTTATAAATATCAAATGCAATAGGACTTTCTATTGTAAACAGCTTCCATAGAAACTTTAGCATAAAAGAGAATTTAACCTTGTAAGAAAACACTGCTTTTGTCTCTCAAAGAAAAAGTACCAGAAATAATGACAGATGATTAGTGTGCCTAACTAGTTAAATACAACAGTTAGACACAACTCAGCACTGTTCTGGTATGTAATGAACACCATGGCTCAGGCAGTGGTAGGGTCAGACAATAGGGAGAGACAGGATTACAAAGAGATTAAGTGATAAAAAGGTGGGAGGTTCTCGAATTCAGAATGGTCTGAGGCAGAGGTGTTCACAGAAGGGTGAGTACCTCCAAGTGAACTCTTACTGAGACATGGGTCTCAAGTCTTTCAAGACCTTTGACCTTAGTAAGTGGTTCCTAGCTCTCTGGCCAGCTGTGTCAGCCACTGGTTGGTTTGTCCATCGAACCACCCATTACCCTCACCAAATTATATTCTAGGAGCTGGAAGGCCATATTTACCGATGAGCCTTCAGTGTCCATTTCTGAAGAGTTGTGTTCTCATTTGTAACAAGGTTTTTCAAGGAGATAGAATCCTCAGAGGAAATGGTTTGGGATTCCATTTCAAGAGAAATAGTCCAAATTCCTAACGTCCTCCTCACTGGAAATATCCTCCCACAATGAAAGGGTTAAGACCCTAAGAATAGGGACCCTGACACCATTCTGCCATCTTCCTCAGACATTCTTTGGCTGGTGACAGAGGTTAGAATTAGGAAGCAGAAGAGTATAGATGTGGACAATGTTCAGTTAGCTATTGTAGGTGCTTCACACAGGCTTCAAGAGCAAGGGGACACAGAATTCAACCAGACCTGTATTTCTTACAGGAGTTATGAGGATAGAGTAGAAGGGCGGAGATGTGCCTGCTCATCTCCAGAGGATGTAGGGCAAGACAGTAAAACACTGCAGCTTTGTCATTTCAAGGAAATTACATATAAATGCCACAGGAATGAAAACCTCACAGAAAGGTAAAGATGTGAAGAAATGACCATCTAATTTCTTGGCTGGCTACCTCATGAAGAAAAAGGTGAGAGCACTCCAACATCCTGCAGGTAAGCAGCCTTGATAGGCTACGGCTTTCCTCTTTTATTCACCTGGTCCTTTCATTCTGTCTCATCCAGGAAGCACTAGGGCAGTTGGTCTGCAGGGCTGGTAGACTGCAGACCACGCACTGCAAATATCACAGAGTGAAAGAACTGAGTGCACCTTCCTAAGGAGGGCAAGTTGCTACATATATACTTAGAATAATACTTTAATCTTTCTTTGAAGATTTTGAAAATATTCCAGGACCATAAAATAATACCAGGTCATTATAATAAATACCAGTTAGCACTGTAAAGTAACATAAGTGCATAAAGGGATTGGGGTTAATCTATGGTGACCAGATGGATATCCTCAAAGTAATTTTGGAAAAAAAAAAAACAAACCCTTGCTATCTGCTACTTTTATGAAGCATATACATTTAAATCATCCTTACTTCTTCCTTTTGCTTTAATAAGGAATTTATTAGAGAATAACTTAGCTTTATTTTTTCTATATTTCCTCATTTAAATGTGCTTTATGTAAACATCCAATATTCGTCCTTGATTATATGTCCCTCAAACTTCACGGAGATCTTTGTCAAAGGAAAATATTGGGAGATTAACTTTCAGTATTGAAGCTGCTGGCTTGTAAGGAAAAAACTCATGGCTGTTTTCTTAAAATAATTTTGAGAAGAAAAAACCCTGATGACTAGGTTTGAAAATACAGATTACTGTTAGTTATGATATACAATCTAGCATATAACACATTTACTATTAGTTTATGTTATTATATATTTGTAATACCAACAATTGCATTTAAAAATTAAAATATAGATAAAGATTCCTTTGTTATATTTGGTTGTCGATCACTGCTTATGTCTACGTTATTTCTGAAGCAAAACTTCACTCTTATTCTTCTAGAATTTACACTCCACCAAAATAAAATGCCTCATTTTGTTTTTTAATAAAAGGAATATATTGAATGGAATATGAATTTGAGATTTTATTAAATACATAGAATTAGAAAAACTAGATATAGTGAATATTCAATTCAAGAAAGGACAGCATATGTATTAAAAAGTCAATAGCAGAATATATTAAGAAAATACTACTGGATTAGTAAAAAATGTTTTGTAAAGGTTTAATGTACCTATTTTAGAGAGTAAATTAACATTGTGCATTAAACTGTATATCTTACATGAGATCTTATATTTATTGTCATTAAAAACTGAAATTCACATAGTGAAAACAGAAAGTTAATTTTACCACATAATTATATCATATGACATATGATATACTTTTTAACATTTTTGCAAAATTAATCATTTCAAGTCAAGCCATGTGCTAGAAAATTATTTTTTGTGTAAGGTAATTTTTTAAAATAAAAGTTTATATTTTATAGCATTTTTATAGGGCTAAGGTTTTTAAAATGTGCTCTCATATGCCACAGGAAAGATAGGTAGTTGATAAAAGTAGAAAAAAGCGTATTAAGAAATGTGGGCAGTCACATAAAAGTCTGGGTAAGAAACTGGGTCTTCAGATTCCTAGGACAGCATATTTTCTATTTTTAACCTTCTGCATCTAAGATGCAAATAGAACTTTCTTGAACCACGATCCTGGGGTTCTATCAAATGGAAAATATGTTTTAAATCCCTTAAATGATGGAGAGGTATTTAAAACTAAAAGCCAGCAGATGTACCTTTAAGTAATTCAAAAATTTCTTGGACATCTAATATGCATGTTTGGTATATTTAAAGGACATTTGTGTTGACTCCTGTTCTCCAGTTATCAGATCTACTAACTAAAAAATAAATCATTAGCCCACCTTGTGGTTCAGTGAAAATATCTCCTCTGCAACTTGTAGAGATAGATGGGCTAGAATTCCTCCAAACTCCAAGAGACTAACTTAGCTCTGGAAGGAATTCTACACACAAAATTAAAATAAAATGCAGTACTGTTATTTGCAAGGATACTACTAAGTTATGTGATGAAAGAGATGACAGAGCTTGGCATATAGAAAAGGCAAGAAAACTTTATTTGGGGTAAAAATTTCAGAACAACAAATATTCAGTTTGGGAATATATTACAAAGGACTTAAGAAAGGAAATATATTTTACTTGCCAAAGAAGGCAGTGTTCTACGTGGAGAATAAAAAGAAAGAAAGAGAGAAGAGTAAAGATACGAAAGAAAAGCCCTCAGTAATTTACATGCTTATCTGCAGAAAAAAGCTTCAAAAGAAGTAGAACATGTAATGAGTCATGCGAGCTGGGGAACATTATTGCTGCATTTGTTTTTCTGTGAGTAATGACGATATTGCTAAAAACTCCTAACTGATGTTGAAATTTCTAGTGTTATTCTAAAAGTACCACCCAAACCATCTTTTTGAAAATAGGTCTTGAGGAAAGTGAATAAAAGACCTAGTTTAGGCTAAAATTGAAAGGAAAATAAGAGGGTTCCTAACGCATTGGCGTATTTGGAAATTTGCAAATGAAAGGTCTACTAGAGATAAAATGATTCTCACATGAGAATTTATTTTATAAATTATACAAATAATTAACAGAAGCACAAAATATACATTTTTATATATTTTCTAGACTCAAACAGAATTATAAGAATGGAAATATTCCACTTAAGGATGATGGCTCTAAAAAGAAACTGCTTCAAGAAGGAGAGGAGGAAAAATAGAGTAAGATGAAAACAGAGAGAGACAAACCATGAGAGTGTCTTAACTGTAGGAAACAAACTGAGCATTGCTGGAGGGGAGGGAGGTGGGGGGCGAGGGTAACTGAGTGATGGGCATTAGGAGGGCACTGGATGGAATGAGCACTGGGTGTTCCATGCAACCGATGAATCACGTGTAGGAAGATGTTACCTGCAGAATCTAGAAACACTTAGAGTGACTTCTTGACAGAGTGTTTCCATGAGTGACAGGTAACCTATGTGGCCTTGGAAGAAAAAAAAGGGGGGGGGCTGAATTATTCTTGATTAGAAAACTTCTATAAAGAATGATATTCAAGTAATTAGAAAGCAGATTTCAATACTGTCTCCACTTACTTCCCTGTTCTGGGAAAACAAGGTTTGACCTAGGTTTTCTGCCAGTTCTGCATTAGCTGCTCTATCGAAACATCCTACACACACTTAGGTCACAAGGGCCCACACATGATCCTAGTGCCATTCGGAAAACACCGATTACTAGGCTAACCACCATATGACTTCTCTAAAGCAAAGTATTCACAAGTTTGGCTGCTTAATTAAGCATAAGAAAATCTAGAACATTCAGAAGCACAAACAGTTGAGTTGATTAACAATGAGCTGATAAAAGAGAGAAGAGTCCTACCCCCTGTGAAAGGTGCAACTGGCTCCACGGCTGCCTGTCTCAGACGGACACGGGGCCTCCTGCCTTACCATGGTGCGTGCTTTTTCATGCACTGTGTGTACTTGCGGCAACTGATTCCTTAAATATATGCAGAAACTAATACAGAAGGGTCACATGATACGTTTTAAGTCAGTCCTATGTAAACCGCATTTGTAACTGAAGTGAGCAATAAAAACATATAAATAAGTCAATAATCTGAAAAATGACAGTATTATTTCAGCCTTTTTTTTCCTCCCATGCATCAGATTACAAGTGAGGATATCTAGTTAAGTATCCTTTCACTAACTGCATAAAATTCTTGATAGATCTAGTTCTAGGGCTTTTGAAAGAAGCTCAAGATAAGTATCTAGGAAATCCGCTCTCCAGCCATGAAGGCTCTGGTGGTAAATCTCTCCAGCGGGGTAGCACAGTATCCTCCCCCGGCACCTTGACCATAAAGAACAGCTTTACTGCCCAGGTGGGCCTCCCCAAGATATCCTTGGTGTCAGAATACTGGTATTATGTCTAGCAAAAGACAGGAAGGTTACCTGGCTCTTGATCCACCCTACTTGGAAAAGCATCCTGGATTATTCTGATATCAACAGAGTGACCCAAAGGGATACAGAAACCTTAACTAAATGTACTATAATAACTTGTATTGTTGTTCCTGACCTGTCATTTGCTGCTTTACTTCTCTATTCATAGAATGAATTTACCTGTAAATGTAAAAAGATATTTCGTGGGCAAGGCCAAAGCAAATAACTAGAAAAAATGCACTAACTAAATGCATTAACTAAATCCATGGTAATAGTATTTGCCTCTGCTTGTGAATATGAAAAGTATAATTGTTAACTTTTAATAAGCCATTTCACTTTAAAATTACTTTTATTAACATTTTTGTGGTTTTTTTTCAGGTGAGGCTCTGTAAGAGGATAAAAAAGGTTGTTCCTAAATATATTCAAATGTATGTTCAAAAGGTATAAATAGTTCTTTTTTTTTAAAGATTTTTTATTTATTCATTTGAGAGAGAGACAGAATGAGGGTATGAGCAGGGGAGAGGGTTAGAGGGAGAAGAAGCTGCTCCACTGAGCAGGAAGCCCGATGTGGGGGCTTGATCCCAGGTCCTCAGGATCATGACCTGAGCTGAAGGTAGACACTTAACTGACTGAGCCACCTAAGTCCCCTGAAAAGTTATAAATAGTTCTATAATAACTGGCATGCAGACATTAGAAACATGATTTGTAACAATGATATAATGTAAAAATAAAGGTTTTAAGTTAATTTATAGAAGAATTTAGACTATCATCTTTTTAAAATGTTTGTTTAATTATTTATTTAAAATTTTATTTATGAGACAGTGAGCCAGAGAGTAAGCACATGAGCAGGGGGGAGGGGCAGGGGCAGATGCAGAGAGAGAAGCAGGCTCCCTGCTGAACACAGAACCAAATGTGGGGCTCAAATGCAGGGCTCAATCCTGGGACTCCAGGATCATGACCTGAGCTGGAGGCAGTTGCTTAACTGGCTGAGCCACCCAGGTGTCCCTGTTTTTATTTTTTTAAAGACCTATTTTATTCATTTTAGAAAGAAAAAGAGCACGTGTCAGGGTACGGAGAGAGGGAGAGAATCTTCAAGCAGACTCCCTGCAGAGAGCAGACCCGCCCCCCTGCCCCGCAATGTAGAGCTTGATCTCATGACCTATGATGAGATCATGACCTAAGCTGAAATCAAAAGTCAGATGCTCAACCAACTGAGCCACCCAGGAACCCCTAGACTATCATTCTTTTTTTTTTTTTTTAAGATTTTATTTATTTGACAGAGAGAGAGAGATCACAAGTAGGTAGAGAGGCATGCAGAGAGAGAGGGGGAAGCAGGCTTCCTGCTGAGCAGAGAGCCCGATGCGGGGCTCTCTGAGATCCCGAGGACCCTGAGATCATGACCTGAGCCAAAGGCAGAGGCTTACCCCACTGAGCCACCCAGGCACCCTAGACTATCATTCTTAAGAATTTATCTTATTAGATGTCATGTTAAATTCTTTTCAACATTATGTTCTCCCATCTGGTAAAACTGGACAGTTAATGAAGTCTAAGTAAAGTTACACATCTTAGATATTCATACACTTAACTATAGGCATACTGGTCTAAACTTTTAAGACAAACTAAAAAGCAAATCTATCTCAAACAAGATCATGATACTGACAGATTTTCAAAGCCTATAGAAAAATGTAACTAAATTCAGAGATGAACAAAAAAAAATTGAGTGTTTCAATTAGCCTAACATTTTTGATAGATACATTATTTTTTTCACCAAGTACTAACGGACATCAAATGTATTTTATGATCGACAGTTTTGTTAACAAAATTTAATTTAATTTAACATGGAGCTCTTCTAAAACCATTCTGGGGTTAGAAGCTCTTGCTACATAACTATCTATAACGTCCACTAGTCAGTATTCACCAAGTTTCTAATGCCTGTTAAACTACTGGTCGCCTTCAGTTGCTTGTTGTACTTAGTGTACTGAACAAAGTCACCTGATACATAGGAGACACATTTATGAGATAGTTTTCCTTTTAATCAACCCAAAAGTTTCAGAAACTCCCTTCCCTCCCTCTCTCACATTTAACCTCCAGCACAAGCTCACACTTGCCCATCCACTCAGTGGATCATTCCCTGCTAAGGAAGGGCACACCCAAGAGGGCTTTAGCCAAAAGAGACCTTGCCTCCAAGATAGGCTCACGGCCATGAACTTTGGGCACCTGCTTGACTGAAACCTTTTTGTTACCCTCAATCACTGATACTTGTTTGCTTCATAATCTGGGATTTGGATTCCTGATGTTACATGTTTCAAAATTAGGATTACTACCGGTTTCCCAAATCTATTGCTGTGTTTCGATTCCTGACATTATGTAACTACATCTTTTTTTGTCCCTTGTTTTAACTACCTGGATTCTCTGGGATTTTTCATGACCTCTTGATCTGACTTCATTATTCTAAAACTGACCTACTTAAATTTCTGACCTCCCAGTACCTTAATGGCCCATATTAATGCTAGCCACGTGGTCTCCTCCCTTTGCCATGCCCTAGTGCACTGAGATTACTGTATTTTTTTTCCTCAAGCCATTTATTGAGCCGTCTATGCCCCAAAGCAACCAGCAAACCCTAAGAAAGCAGAAGAATGAAAATTAATACCTGCAAAGTATTGTAACAGAAATGCACGTTGCTATGGATACAGAACTGTTTGTGACCATAATTTTATTCTATGCAGTTCCAAAGCGAAGTAGCCAATAAAGAGGCAGGAACTCAGAACTGAGAATGTAATCAGAGAAATCAGAAAGTACATATTACTTTTATTAACAGAAAATTATATAAAGGGTTGTTTGTTTTTATTGTAAGAGATGTCTTGAATGTGGGTATATATCATACATCAATTTCAAACATCATAAAGAAATAAATTTTCCCAGTTCTGTAGGACTATAATTGAATGTATATAATAAAGTGGATGCTGTTAATTAAAATGCTATGCATGGGACGCCTGGGTGGCTCAGTTGGTTAAGCAGCTGCCTTCGGCTTAGGTCATGATCCCAGCGTCCTGGGATCAAGTCCCACATCGGGCTCCTTACTCGGCGGGGAGCCTGCTTCTCCCTCTGCCTCTGCCTGCCACTCTGTCTGCCTGTGCTCGCTCTCGCGCTCTCTCTCTCTGACAAATAAATAAATCAAATCTTAAAAAAAAAATAATTAAAATGCTATGCATAATACAAACCACATCACTTAAATAACCCTCTCCATTTCAATTCTACATTTTAGAAAATTAGTGTGTGTGTGTGTGTGTGTGTGTGTGTGTGTATTCTGTTTCAAAATTTTATAAGCAGCTTCACAGACATATTTGAAATCCTTATAGTAAATATGTAGGTATTATAATTTCCATGAAAAATGATAAGATGGGTGCTCTGAAAGATTGTATTAAGGTATCTATTTTAGTGCAAACATCTTGCGAGTAGCAATCAGTATTGGCTCCCAGGGCCTCTGAATCTCCTCATCTGCTCTACTGGACAGCATTGTGTTTTAGTTAATCAAAGCTCCTTGCCCTAAAACTCAGAGAAATTTGCACGGAAGTTTAGACTCCAGTGACTGGGGCACTTTTAAAACTTTTTAATTAAGATCTTTAATGACTATTATTAGTTTTATTTTAAAAACAGTTGCCAGCTGGATAAATAAAAAAGATTTAACTAACATATCAATGCTAAAGAAGTCTAAAATAACGTTAGTGGAAAAAAACACGTGTTGGATTCTTCTACGTGGAGTGATTTCCTATATACTTGTGAATTACCTAACTGAAACAGTGTCATTTTTTATTAAAGTCTGATATTTTGCTTCTCACCTCAAGTTTTATGGCATCTTGAAATTACATTTCAACAAGATGTTCAAGATTTATTAAGAAAGTCTTGCCTCAATCAGTCTTCTACTTATTCCCATTAATATTTCATGCAGCCAGTCTCTATTTCTCAAAGCATTATTCTGAGTCCTTCTTCTACTCAGGCTTTTGATTTTCCATTTACTACGACACTGACTACCCTACCACGGGGGCCATCTGATATACTTTCCACACTGATGAAACTACGCCTGTGTTCTGCTCTTCACCATGACATCAGAAAAACATGTCCCTCTTACTTAATGCATCTATGACCGCCACCTGGAGTATAAATAAGGTTTCCCCGGTACTATCTCGAGTTATTCATCCCAGTAATTGCTCCAACTGATACTTATCCTTGCTTTCCTAACCCTAAAATGTAAATACTGTTGCACCGATAACTGGAATACCTTATTGACTATTCTTATGGCACATAGTAATTGAGGGTACCATAACGTGTTTTGCAGGATGCCAGATAACTGCATTCCAAAGTATCAGACACAAGTTGGAGAAGTCTTCTGAACATCTCCTAATTTCTCTGAAAAAGTGCATTAGGCAGGAACTAGTAAGAAATTTGCCCAAACTGTTCAGGAACCTATGTCTGTGTAACATTTCAGTAAACTGAGAGTAGAGTAGATGAAAGCAGAAAAAGACAAATCTGGACTTGTGTTGACAAAAGTCTTCTTTATGAATTTTTTTCACTCAAGTGTTTCTTTAATATTTTAAAATACTCATGAACAAACAGACCAAATGGGCTGGAAGGGCTTTTCATGGAAACAGCACTTTACTGCTTTTGACTTCGTATCTCCAAGCCACCGTCCCAGAGGTAGACACATTTAATTCTTTTGGTTGTGTTTTTGCCTCTTCAGATAATGACTTTCATACCTTTACATATTTCATTAATTACTAACGTTTTTACTACCTATTTCCTGCTGTGAAAGATAAAGATACAGCTTCCTTACACCATCACCCTCCCTCCTTCCCCATCTTTGAGCAACTATATGTTGCCTCGCCATTTTTAGTTTCTTTCTTGGTTACCTTTATGACTTGTTTCCAGTTTTATTGATATAATTGACATATAACCTTGCATAAGTTGAAGGCATCCATGACAATGATTTGACACGTGTATATATTGTGAAACGATCAACACAATAAGTTTAGTTAACATCCATCAACCTCACGTAATATTTTTTCTTGTGATGAGAACTTTTAAGATTATTCTCTTAGTAACTTTCAAATATACAGTACAATATTATTAATATTGTGGTACTATAGTCACCACGCTGTATGCTACATCCTCAGAACTTAGTTATCTTTTAACTGGACATTTGTACATTTTGACCATCTTTACCCAATTTCTCCACCCCCATGCCCTGCCTCTGGCAACCACCATCTCTTCTCTGCATCTATGAGTTTCAGTTTTTTAAGATTTCACACATAAGCAAGATCATATGGTATTTGTCTACCTCTGCCTGACTTATTTCACTTAGCATAATGCCCTTAAAGTCCATCCATGTTGTCATTAAGTGGCAGGATTTTCTCCTTTTTTTGTGGCTGAAGAGTATTCCACTATGTATATATACACTACATTTTCTTTACCCATTCAATCACTGATGGATACTAGGTTGTTTCAATGTCTTGGCTAATGAAAATAATGATGCCATGAATATGGGGGTGCAGATATCTCAGAATAATGGTCTCATTTCCTTCAAATACCCAGAAGTAGAATTGCTAGATCATGTAACAGTTTTATTTTTAATTTTTTGAGGTAGAGAAAAGAAAACCCTTGTGCACTATTAGTGGGCATGCAGACTGGTATGGCCACTAAAACAGTAAGGAGGTTCCCCCCAAAATTGAAAATACAACTTTCAATAAAATAGTTCAACTTTTCCAGCAATTATGGATGGGCTATTTTCATTCTTCTCTTAATTCAATGACTATATTAGAATTGCCTAACCTTCAACTGACCTAATCATTCTCAAAACCCTAATTTTCTGACTTTATACTTCTGTTAAGGTTGGTAACATTCTTGTAATGTCTATAACTGTGAATAAATTTCCTGTGCTTTATATGTAAATTGATCTTAAAAGGGGAAATTGAAACATAGACTCTAGTTATTGTTCAAAACACAATGAGACAATATATTATATAACTACATTTTGCTTCTGGTAGTTCCTTCCCACCCATTCCCACCTGAGGTTTCTCATTAGCTTTCCTTTATCACCCTTGAATTTTACGCTTTTATTACCTCCCCACATTATTAAGAATTCTCATAGATAGTATCTAGATTCTAGATTCTTCCTGCCTTCACCCCACATCTGTTCTGATCTGGACTGGATGTTTTCTAGACTCACTGGGCAGCCAGTCTCTGGGACTTCTCTTTCCTCCTCTCCTGTTTGGATCCACTGTTGCTTGAATCTTTGAATTTATAGTTCTTTAATATTTACTCCTTTAGCTCAGGGAAGAACAGCTACAAGCAACTTCCAAAGAAAGGCAGGAGATAAACTTTCCAGATCTTTGCATGTGTGCAATGTCTTTCTCTAACCTGAACTTTGACTTGTGTATGGTAACCTGGTTTGAAAAAAATTTCTCTTTCATTGTTCTGATGAAGGCATTTTTTATATCTTACCATTATTGGACACAGGATGCCCATCTATCTTGTTCCTGTGTAGGGGGACTCGTTTTTCTCTGGAAGGTTATAGGATCTCGTTTATTGATGTGTGCAGATACAGATCTACTTGTCTTTTCAGTCTGAGGACTCACATCCTTTAGCCTTGGAAACCTCACTGCTCTTATTACATTGATAAAAATACCTTTATTCTATTTTCTGTGTCTTGAACATCAGCTAAATATTGAGCACTGTGGCTTAATCATCTATGGCTCACCTTTAAAAAATGTATTTTTATACTCATATTTTTGTCTCTGCTTTTTGTTCTCTCTTGTGGGAGATGTTTCTGACATGAGTTTTGGCAAACAATGAAAGCAATTTTTAATTTTCAAGGCCCTTTCTTATTCCTATAATTGTTACATTTTCATAGCAGTCTGTTCTTCTTTTGTGAATATAATGCCAGGCTTGGTATTTCAGGTTTGCTTTCCTTAAATTTACTTTTTGCTCCCTGAAGTGCCTTCTCTCTGGAGTAATCTGTTGAGTCTTTCTCTCTTGGGCCTCTGAGGTATGCCTCAGATGTCAGATGACCCGGGTTTTCTGCTCACAGTCAAGATCAAAGAGGTAAAATGCAGACTGTAATCTCTGTACATGTGAGGGGTTAGAGCTTATATGTTAAAGGGGTCACTGTGGGTGATGGTGAGCGAGAGCAGAGGAAGCCGTGAGGATGGAGATCCTTCTAAAAGCTGGAAAGCAGAGGGCTTGGCTCCAAGGTGTCATTTCCCACACCAGCTTCCCTGTTCTCCTCCCAGACAGATCATCCATTTCTCTCAGCCTGGGAATAAATGCCTCCAGCTGGCCATTCTGGGCTCATGGTAGGGAGAAATCGCCTACACTACATGCTGATTTTAAATGAATCCTATTTTCAACCTCACATCTGTCTTCTGCTATCCTTCCTTCCTGGCATTGCTGAGTCCTGGGCCTCTCCTGGGTTTTATGAGGAAGACAGGCTCTTCCTTAGGCTGTACTCTCATACATAGCTAGATGCCAGAGATCTCAGCCACTTCCAGAAATGTGTCTAAGTCTCTCATCTGCTGGTGTCCTCTCTCAGGTTTTCCTTGCCGTGGTAGTTTTAGATCTTCAGTATTCCACCATTATCATTTTACAGGGCCTTGTAAATGTCAGGGAATAAACCCATATGGTCTGACAACCTGGGGCTTCTATGGGTAAATACACATGATTCAATTCTCCGAAAGCAGTTTTAGTGCAGTTACGTATGGAAGACTCTCTTGTTTAAAGAAAGATGCACCTGTTTCTATTCCACTTGCACTCTTTCCATTTAATTCTAGATGCTTCATGTATTCTTGGCCACATCTCTTTGACCAGTTCGACCACAGCCCAGCTGAGGCAGGAACACATACTCAATTCCACCTCGAATGGGTGATGGTGTGACTCAGTTTTGCCACCTTGAGTTTTCTCCAAAGACCTTGAAGGGCACTCAGCCAAGGACGTGCAGGAGCAGGCACGGGGTAGGCGTGGCCAGGAAATGCAGGAGGCAATGCCTCTTCAGAGTTCAACCCTCAGTTGAAAGGAGCTGGATGGAATTTCATGGGTAAATGCTCCATATTCTCATTCTTGGGTGGGATAATTCCACGGTGTGTTTTAAGATTCTCTAGGGTCTTCAGTGGAAGGAGTCACCCCTGCTCTCAGCAGTAACTCAGTCCATGAGGAACCCTTCACTGGCTTTTTGCTTCCTTGCTCATTCTCCCCACTCCCTCACTTCAGATTCCTGGAATCCCCACCCTTCCCCCTAGAAACTACCTGCTTGCTAATTCTTGTATTGGGCTCTGTTTTCAGAATAACCCAAACCTCCACAACATCATGAACAATTAAGCTTCTAATAAAGGGCTTTGTAATTACATTACTTTATAAGGTAAAATTGCAGAGGAAGTGGCAGGCTGGATTTCTACTAATATGTCTAGTTATCCTTCCTTCCAGTCAATTTCAACGGCCATTAGTTTAAAAATTAATGTGCATATTTTTGATGCAATAGGAGATGTAAACCAGCAAAGAGTTTTAGCTGATTTTTGTCCCTTGAATACAGCAGTACTATAGTCATTATATGCACAGGTATTTTTACATCTTTAAGGGAATATTATGATGTATTAGGAATTCTGCTTTTGGTGAGCTTTAACCAATTCAGTGAGCCCCTAAGAAGTAAATTTGCATAAAATAAAACTATAAAATGTGCAAAACGAAGCCAGGCATAGAAACAAAGAGAACAAGAATAGGCACTTTTGGCAGACAGTCACGAAGTGAGAAGAGCTTTCAATAAATTTCTGGAGGACAGGAAGTAGATACGGCTACATGCAGATGCTGAGAGATGAAGCAGCCTGGGAAAGCTGAGCCAAGAAGGAGCTGGCAGAGGAGCAGGGAGCCCATCTATCACAACTCTCTCAACGGGTTCAGCCTCACGGACTACAGAGACAGTAAAGACACCGGTGAGAGCTCAAAATAAAAACAAGCTCCTGAAGGCCTGTGTACAGGAGAAGTAGGTCCCCAACCTGCAGACTGTGGGCAATCCAGGGAAAAAAACATAAGTCTTTCCCTACAAAAGAGAAGGAGCTATCGGGAAAGCTAAGGCTTCAAGTGTGGATTCTGCAACCCCACAGGGCAGCCCTCTTCATTCCAGCGTTTAAGGAGCCTGAATTCTGACATACCTTTCAGTCCACACGTCACATCCTTTCCCAGGACTCACCCTGATTTCCTACTAGGGAGAGACACACTAGGACATGGGTAAATTTCCATTTACACAAGTCCCCTCACCTTTACCCAAAGATGTCCACATTCTAACCCTCAGAAGCTGTCTGTAACATACTTGACATGGCAAAGACATTCTGCAAATGAGATTAAGGATGCTGGGATGGAAGATCATCCTGGAGTATGCACATGGCCTGATGTGGTCACAAAGGTCCTTTTAAGACAGAGGGAGAAGGCCATGAGACAATGGAAGCAGCAAGAGGAGAAGCCACATGGGCCATGAACTGGGCATGTAGGTGGCCTCTAGAAGCCAGGGAAGACAAGGAAGCATATTCTTCCCTGGAAATTCCAGAAAAATCCATCCCTGTCAACAACCTGATCTTAGTTTTATAAGACTGACTTCAGATTTCTCATCTTCAGAACTGTAAGATAATAAAAATCTGTCGTTTTTAATCCACAAAGTTTGTGGTAACTGGTTACAGCAGCAGTAGGAAATGATACATTTATCTTTTGTAAATCTCAACAGAAAGTAAGAATCATCAAGCATATAAGAAAACTGAGATAAATAAATATGAAAGACAAATAGAAAGATAAATAGAAAAAACCAACCCTGGAGGAAAGAGATAATTCAGGGACTGGAACTAAAAAACATTCTAATTCATAAACGTGGAGAGAGGAAAATTTATTACATCTATCAAATGAAAACAAGATGCCCTGAAAAATAAATAGCAAAAGTACAAAAAGATCTCTTAGGGTTTAAAAATATGATTCTTGAGTATAAAGGGAGGGAAATCTGCAAAAAACATTGAGTAAAAGACAAAATGAAGAAAAATCTGAGGAAATAACAGTCACAAAGGCTTTCCGAGGCCTTTGATTTACAGTTAGAGCAGGCCTGATAGAGGCAATTAACCACCTTGTGGTTTTGAGAAGTGAAAAATGGCCAGGGACAGGACTGTCTCATACCTTTGACCATGATATGAGGTATGTGGCCAGTGCTCAACACCAGTTGTCTTAACTTTTCTTACTCAAGTGACAAAATCTCCAGATTGTTCCACCTCAAAGTCTTTGCCTAATAAAGGAACAGTGTTTACTGATTCTTCACTCTTTTTTTTTTATATAGATTTTATTTATTTATTTGCTGGAGAGAGAGTGGGAGCGAGCACAGGCAGACAGAGAGGCAGGCAGAGGCAGAGGGAGTAGCAGGCTCCCTGCTGAGCAAGGAGCCCGATGTGGGACTCGATCCCAGGATGCTGGGATCATGACCTGAGCCGAAGGCAGCCGCTTAACCAACTGAGCCACCCAGGCGTCCCTGATTCTTCACTCTTAATCTGAGATGAGAAAGTTTATAATTATGGTGAAGACAAAAAACTAGGAATAGCAAGTCAAAGGCCCTCTATAGAACAGAGCAATGCTACTTTACTATAACTAATGCATTTCCCCCTTTGTGTCATTTTTGTAAGAACAGACACCGCCAACTTCATACATTAACGTCAGAGGCAAAGCTGAAAACAGGCTGTGTGTGTGTGTGTGTGTGTGCGCGTGCGTGTACACACATGCATGTGTGTGTTTTTCCCCCTTGGCCATCAGACACAGCTTCAAACAACTGTCTTATTATTTTAGCCCTCAAAAGTTAATTTATTGCCTGGAAAAGAGCTAAAGAAGTTCCTGAAGATGATCTCAGACTATGTTCCCTCTGCCAACTAACTATCCTTAATTATAGCATCATAGCCACTGGACGTGGATAAAAAGAATGAATGATGGCTCCATGGTACCACAGCACACCATGACATAGTCACCACATTTGTCCTTGGAGTGGCAACACTTCAATGGTATGAAAGGAGGATCTCTACACACTGAATTCATTTTCTGTATCAGAGAAGCACCTAGAAAATCTCTAAGGTAAAACTGTATCAATCTCAATGATCGTTAACAAGAGGACAACAAAATTAAAGATGTTCTCTATACTGAACTCCCTTTTGAAGATTTTCATGTAAATTAGAGAGGACCACTAAATTGTGTAGGAATATAGTTCTAATACCACAGACTTAGTAGCGTAATTTACTCCCTGAGGGATCGTCGTGGCTTTCAGCAAAGAACTAAAAGAGGACTTTTGTTGATTATGTTCCTGCTTCTTATGGACCTGGAAGCCTCGGCCGCCAGAAACAACATGGAGATAAAATCATTATGCATTTATTGAAAAAATGTTAAAGAAATAATAAAGGAGGAAAAGGACACTCTTTTCAATTGAAAGAAAGTTCCCCAAGAGTGGGGTCCAAGGAGCAGAGACAGAGCCACCTCCCAGAGGGGCTTAGGTCTCCTTCATGGCTCATAAGTCTTCGTTACTTCTCTGGTTCTATGCTTAGCCCATTATTTTGTATATACGTTTCTCTGTCTTCTACTCCTTATGAGTAAGTGTGTCTTACTCATTTTTGCATTATCAGCAGCTAACAATGTGCCTGACACTAAGGAGGACTTCAGCATAAGCCAGATGAATATGGTAAAAATTTAATCATATTATCAAAATAATAACCAGTTCTCTGAAGTGAAGATTATCTAAAGGTTTCACAAGCATCCTCTACATATTTCAGAAATTAGAAAGTTAAAAGATAGGATATGGGTATAAGCAAAGCCCAGACCTAGACCAATCCCTGCAAAATGGTCAAACTTATTGATTTGTGTTCATTTCATTCAGTGACAAAGCATCAGCACTTGGGCCAGGCCCTCTGGTTCTGAGAGATGCAAAGACAGAGAAACTATAGTCCTTCCTCTGGAAGACACAAACATGTAATTAATAAGGACATAACAGTAATTATGGGTGAATCATATATATATATGTGTGTGTATATATATATATATTTTTTTTTTTGTCATAGCATTTTAGAAGTTCTGTGGGAACTCAAAAGGTTGGAACAGTAAGTACACTGACAACGCCGTCCAAACAAACACACAAAAAGAACAAACATACAAAAAAAACTAACAGAAGTAGAAACAAAAACAAACAAAGAGCAACTCACATGAATTGGTGGTTTCTGTGAGAGCATGGCAACCATCAGCCTCTTCCCCTATGACCTAACCCAACCCTGAAACCACTACTCGCTCCTCAGAGGAGAGCCTCACTGGGCTGTCCCATGGCTCCTGCTGATCCGTGAATCTGCCCTTGTTAATACAGATGTTTCACAAACGTTCACTGAGGCCACAGTCTATACCAGGAATCTTTTAGGCACAGGTATATAGAAGTGAGGAAAAGGGCCAGAGTCCCTTTTTCAGTCTATGAATGGACAAAAATTAATAAATATGTAAGATAAATAGAATCATTTTGTTAATGTTTTTTTCCAGATCAAGAATTAGAAAGTTCTGTGAAATTCACAAGCAAGGTGCTCTGATCGATAAAAGCAGGGCATGTCCTTCTCAGAGTTGTTGGAGAAGTCCTCTTGGAAGAGATGATATGATGATCAGGCCAAGACTTACAGGATGAGAAGGACCTTCTCATACAAAGGGCTAGAGCAAATGCCTTCTAGTTCCAGTGAACATCATGAGCCAAAGCTGGAAGGCAACAGAGAGTGTGGTGTGTTTTAGCAACTGAATAGAGGCCACTGTACCTCAAGTATGGGCAGCAAGGGGAGAACAGCTAGAGAAGCTGCTGGGGAGGAAACATTAGGAGGACCTGGTCATGCAGGGTCTTGTGGGCCATGCTGTGAAGTTTGGATTTTATTCTAAGTACTAGCTGCTGAGGGATTTTAAGCAGGGGAGTTTTCTAATCCAATATACATTTTGATCACTATGGCTGTTGAAAAGAACAAGAGAGAAAGCAGGACTATCAGAAGCCTGCTGTCGAGGTCTGGGTGAAAGATGCTGGTGAGCTGCACTGGGACAGCAGGTGCAAGAGAAGGAAGTGAATGGATGTGAAATCTATTTGGGGGCTGAATCTATAGTATTTACCGACAAATCAAGAGAAAGGGAAGCCATGCAAGAATGGTGTCTAGGTTCTGGCTGGAGCATGGATCGTAAAGTAATATCATTCATAGATACAGAGAAGATGGGTGGGGAAGCTTCAGTTCTAGATGTGTGAAATTCGAGGTGTTTGTGAGCTAGCTGGGTGAAGATGCCAAGAGGCAGCTGGCTGTTTGAGGCCTGCTCTCGGATGAGAGGTAAGAACTTGGAGGTTATTAGCACAGAGTTATTTAAGGCCACTGAAAGGTAGATGATCACTTAACAGAAAAATGAAGAGAAAAAAAGAGAAGGAGCCAGACTCCAAGATTTAGTGGAGAGGTAGGGGAGCTGGTAGAAAAAAAAGAAGCTGAACTAAGATGGAGAAGTGGGAGAAGCAGGAGGGAAACAAGGACTCAGTAGAAGATAGAATTCAGTAGGATAGAGGAAAAGGAGTGTATTCAGTGATTAAAACCCAACTACATGGTTAAAAGCAGTGAAAGACTGGCCAGTCACAGTATCATAAATGGGGGGGAGCTTAACGAGGTACCACAGAGCGAAAAACCATGACGATTATAACTGAGAGAAATCCAACTTCTGCCAAGTAACTCAATAAACTCTCGTGAATCTACAAAAAAAAAAAAAAAAAAGAACTAGCAAAATGTATTTCCTGGGAAATCCTAATTTAAAAAAAAAGGTTTCCTTTCAAGGAGGAGAGAGAGAGAAACATTCTAGAATGAGGTAGACAAGGGACTGGAGTAAAAGAAGAATTAAGTATTGCTCCTCTTATTGACATCTGTTCTGCTCATTTGAAACTGAACATATTCAGAATTTCTTCAAACTATAGTTTGGATATGAATTTGTAGTTTACATAGAATTTTACTTGAAGAGGATGAAAATAAGTGGTGCAGAATGACCAAATGTGTACAATTAAATAGTACCAAACTGGCCGAGTAAATGGAATAAGCATTTTTATTGTGAGAAGTAAACAGCAAATTTCTAATGTAAAGCAGGTGCATACTATCTTGAGAAAATTTTCTAATGGATGGAAAGGGCTATTTATCCTACATTACTATGAGAAAATTTAAAAATAATCACTTTTTACTCTAAAGTGGACTTAGATCTATGTTCCAGGTTTGTAATTATCCTAAACTGCTTACCTAGTTATTTCATTATTTGGCTCAAGATAGTTTTTACCATTCAATAGTATACTGAGCAATGACAATGTTGAAGTCTGCTTTCATTAATGTTTTTTTTTTTCAGATCAAGAATCAAATGAGGGGAAATGTTTCAATGCAAAAGCAGTAATTGTTTTCAAATCATGTCGTTTTCTTTTTTTTTTTTTAAGTGGTTTGAGTTAACTGATTACACTTCATTACCCTGCCATGCACTTGAACACATTAACACTGTGAGAAGAATTTGTAATAAAAGAGAGGATGCGTCTCCTAATCCTTCCCATCAAATTTAAAGAGATACCAATCAACCAAACACCTCGCTAATAGTCATGCGACTGCTGTTTTAATTAGCTGGTGATATTTTTGACTAAAGAATCTCCGATGATGAAACTGTTTTTCCTCGTATTGAACCAGCTTGGCCCAGACTAGCCTGTCCCGCAGTGACATGTATATTGAATACAAATCAGACAGCAGCTTTAAATCTGTGTTGCAGCTCTCATTTCCAATTCGAGAACTGTACTATAATCATAAGCTTCTGGTGGATGAAAGGAAATCAGCTCTCTGAATATTAGCTAATGCCACATTTGCAAGTCCTGAAGAGATCTGTGCTGTTAAAAAAAAATAGATCATTTCGCGTGAACCTATATATATGAATTGCTTTGTACTGCTCGACGGATAGAAGCATTGCCTGTGCTGGGATTAAACCCCTTTTCATCATAAAACCTCATCTGGTTCGGAGTCCAAGTCCATCAGACCTTTTTCCTTTAAAGTCCCGCCTTTGATTCTCCATCAATTTATTCAAACCGCAGCTGGGTGGCTGAAAACGAAAGGACAGCATCGTTTAAACCAACCATGTTCCCAACTTGAAAGAAGGGCTATAATTAAAAAAATGGGCATAAAAGAATGGAAATGGGATAATATTTTTTAATGGTAGTTCAAAGGCCGACAGATGTCAGAGCCTTTGAAGATGTCAGTACACTGAGCAAGAAGTTGCCATAAAAGAGCTTGCCTGAGAGGTGAAGCAGCTTTTTAATGGCTGCAGACCCTGCAGACACATCCTTGTGTTTTTAATTTGTCAGAGTTTCTGCAGTATTTTCTGATTACTGACACATGATTATAACTGCATAGCAGACATATTTTTAGACTGGGTTAAATGAATAGTTTACTCCACATTCTTTTAGAAGTAGGTAAGAATGGGGACACTTTCCTAGGAAGTTCAAAACTGCTCTGATTGCCTGGCATGTTTATGCTAATGTTGTGGGACTGGCCGAATTCAGAGCTCCTATATGTTGCCAGCTTTTGTTCTCTAATAGTCTGATCGCTGGTAACATTACAATTCACATGTGGCCGGTACAATGTGATTCACTACAATTTCATTCTTTTCGTGCGCGGGGAGCAGGAGGTACCTGAATAATTAATTTGTGCACCAAGTCGTGTCAAACCAAATTAACGTTTCGAAACATTGCTGAGCTCGATCTAAACAACCATGGGCTGCCACCAGGTTTCAGAAGGGAAAGAGCTGCTGGGGGCCGGGGGGTGGTGGGGAATGGGCGGGGAAGACTTGCAGCCATCACGACCGGCACGAAGGACTGTGCAAACAGAAGGAGCCTCAACACTGCGTGTAAAATGCTGGGGGCCGTTCTGCAGAGATTTGGGGGAGGGCCTCGGAGTCTCCCTGAACCATTTGCTCTTCTAAAGAGTCCTGACATGCCGATTTGATTTGTTCTGTAAAACTGCCCTCACCATATTCATGAATGTTAACCACAAGTCGCTAGTGAGCAGCAGCAAGAAAAGGCTTTCCCACCGACGGGTATGCCTTTAATTTCCAACCTGACGGAGGGGCAGGGGAGAGGAAGTTCCCAGGCTTTGAAGTCAGGCAGATTTGGGTTCAAGTCCTACCCCCCGCACTTCAGAGCTGTACAGCCTGGGTCTGCCTTCCCTTTCGGAAAACCTGAGGTAATACCTACATCCTTCCAGAAAGCTCGTGAAAGTGTCTAGCGCATAATAACATGATGCTTGATTCCCCTCTCAAAATAAACGATACACAGAACAATGAACACTAGGCCATTTCTTGTTAAAAAAAATGTTTATGCTTCTAAATACAACAGAATCCCATTTTAATGAAAATGGCCATTCTTTTGAAAGTGGATGTTGAAACTCCCCACTGCTCCAGTAGCTCATGGGTACTGCCTCTTCCTTATGCTGGAACCTGCCCTGGCCATGACCCGTCAATCCCTGAGCATACACCTGTTCGCTAAGCTTTAGCCCGGTCCTGCAAGCAGGAGGCCGCTCAGCTGATGGGGTGCCAGAGAGAGGGAATAAAGTGCTCAAACGGGATCAAGCCACAGCAGGAGAAGGAGGAACTCCCCAACTCAGAGAGAGCAGATCTCTCCTAGGCTGTAGCCTCTCATTTGCCCCCAGGCTTTCTACGAGAACTGGAGCATCCCGGAGCTTATTTCCCTAAAGAAGGGGCTGTTTCCTCTTTTGTGTCTCAAGGTGGCCCTAGTTTGGGCACTGCTAACCCCAGGCACAACTTCAAAGCCAGTGAAGCTTGACTTAGCAGCTTCCTACCTCCTTGCTTGCACTTCCTGAGTCCTTTTCTCCTCTTCCCCATCTCCAGATGTCCCAGTCTTCTGACTCCAACCGCACCCCCATGCATCTTCTTCCTCCTTCCACCCTCTTTCATCCATCAAAACTCCCATTTCTTCGCTGTCATGGATTTCAGCTCGACGAGAGCAATTTAATGAGAAACAATTTCACTATATGGTGGCTTGGACAGTTCTTTTCTTCTCCACCTAATGTCATTCTGAACTTTCCTTCTGTCAAGACTTCCCTGACCTGGGATGCAGGGCAGATAACCAGGTAACAGCGATTATCTCATTTGCAATGTGATGTGTACTTGCCATACTGCCTGGCCAGACTGTGAACTCCTCTAAGGAAAAGTTTTGTCTTGTTTTGTGTTACCTTCTCTGAGCCCAGTGACTGGTACACAAAGACATTCAATTAAAGAGGAATGAATAGAGACAAATAAAGAAATCACAGATGTATTTCCATCTTAAAAGAGATCATTTGTTCTTTTTACCATATACCTTTATTCATGTAAATTTTTAAAGTGTTCCTGAATTGCCTATTTGAAAATCCATTTTCCTGTATGGATTTATCTATTTTGAAATTTTAAATGCACACATGGGCTACCTAGTCAAGGCAAATGTATTCAATAAAGAAAAGGGCAAGCAAGAGAGGGAATGTTCGCCAACCCAGACTCTACCAAGAGAGTTTCAAGCAATGGAACTAAGAGACCCCAGGCACAGTGGTAGACTATTTTGGGCGGGAGGTTTTTCACACCCAAGTGACTTGATGTGAGGATCTGGGCATTTTAGGAGAGCTTCAGAGAAGCCTGTGATCTCCTTATCTCCTGTCAGCTGATGCTAGATATGTTCTCCCTCCCATCTTAGATCCTCTAACTCTTGGCTCTTACATAGGCCCAGGCAAAATTTGATCATTTGTGTCTCATTGGCTGATCCCTGCTTCCCAGGCGAGCTGTGGAAACTCTCGCTGTACCCAACCTGAAAGGCTCTCTATGGACCTGAAACCTCACTGCTCCCAGGAGCGCAGAGGGCACACGGCCCAGAGCTGGGCGCAGAACTGAGCCCCCACCCCCCACCCCACCCCATCGCTGCAGAAGCCTGGTTTAGGGTTGCCTGTAAACCACGCCTAACTCTGCCACTATCCCCCCACTGAGGTGTTTCATTCTCCTAGGTCTCATGTTTCCCGTCTCTGCAATGGGCTCCCTATTCTCCAAGCCAACAGGATTGCAGAGTCTGACTTAAGAGGCTGCTCTCCATTTGGTACTTTAGTTTCTGTTTCTTTTATATAGTTGCAGTTCACAAATGGAAATAAGCTGATACTTATTTATTCATAATAAATAAACTTATTCAAAAATACTTGCCCTTTTTGAATTCTCACAAACAGTCCGGGAGTTAGGTATTGCGATTTTTCCTGGCTCCTGAAATACCACTGATCTCTTGTGTCCCTTCCTATCATTTTTGACCAGCTTTCTCTGTCTTCTTGTCCTGCTCCATTTCCTCCATCTTCCCTTAGGCAATGGGTCATCCATTCTCATTCTACTCTGCCTCCTTAGGAGATCTCATCTTCACTGATGGTACCCACTATCATCCATCCTGGTGCCCCCCAAGTCTATGCCCACAGGAGAGCTCTCTTTTAAACTCTGGTCCTGTATTGCCACTTGCCCACATGACATCTACACCTAACTGTCCCATGGCACAGCAAGCCCTATTTCGGGTCTCCCCTCTCTCCCTCACTGCCACCAACTGTTTCCATTGCCAATGCCCTAGCTAAGTCCCTCATTATCTCTCTCGGAGCTAAGTCCTAACCAGCCTCCGGTCTCACTGCCTTCCACTTCCTAATCCTCTGCTTCTAATTCTTCAATGACTTCTGACTGTTGATGGTTATGATCTCTAAACTTTTTTATTGGACATCTCTATCATAAAAAACTAAGCCATGCAACTCAGTGTGTATACATATATAAATCTGTAACACCACTGTACTAATACATTATGTACATTACAAAAATTCACACAAAATGGGTATTTTTAAAAAAATGAAATATAAGTATATGTAAATAGAAATTCTATCTTTTTTCTTCCTGTATCCTAATAAACCCTATTGGGGAGAATGCTGTTCTAAATGATTATCAGAAGGGGTAATAAGTGTTACAAGTAGAACAAGGAGACAAACAAATGGAAGACACAGGAATGGCAGCAAGACAGAGAGTAGAAACCCCAAACTAGAGACAGTGCTCAAGAACATCCAGCTGAGACTTCTCAGCACGGTATAAAGCCTTTTCCAGGGATTGATCATGCTACTCCTCTTTAAAATGCTTTTCCTAGTCTCATTTGCATAGAGAATTTCTACTCATTTTTGAAATGCAATGCATATGATACCTTCTCTAATGCAACCTTTTCTGATCACCTCCCCAGACCCTACGCCCAAGTGAAGATTATCTTCACTTGGGATCAGAGTACCATTATCACTTTCCTCTACCTCACTATATATATATATATATATATATATATATATATATGTATATATACACACACACACACACACACACACGTATATTTATATATTATATAGATGTAATATATAAAGGCTGGGTTTGCTAGAAGAGGCCACAGAATAAAACTGTCCATTTCCATGCTAACATTATTACCAGTTCTTTACACATGGTGGACAAGGCAGGGATGAAGGCAAAGTTTCCAAACAGTAGAAAGGGGCTGGGAGAATATTAGTTTCTCTCCACTCCACGAATGGCGAAGGAAATATCAGGTGGCATCATTGGCAAAGAGATGCCTTCAAGGGGATTTGTGGGCCAGAGCAGTACATCCTTCTGATCAGGGGTGTTACTGTGTCTCCTTTCCATGCAGCCTTTGATGTGTGATAAGATGCATCTTTTGTCTATGTTAAAAAAGGCATTCTTTGCTCCTATCCATTGTTATGAACCATTATTACCCTCCTTTTATGACAGATGTGCAATGCCTACTTCCCCAGAGACTCTAAGCTAGAGGGCAGGGATCGTTCCTTTTTTAGCATCCCTAGGTCTAGTATAGTGCCTGGCACACAGGAAAATCTCAACAGAAGATGCTAAATGAATGAATGAATATTCCAGATGTGAAAATAATGATCAGAGATATGAAGTGGGTCACTCAGGTTTAAAGGGCTAGTAAGTGGTAGAGACTGGCCAGGAACCAGCATTTCTGTCTTCATATTTGATAAGAAATTGGTAATTGCTTGCAGGCCCATGCTTTAGTTATCTACTGGCCAATGATGTCCACATTCCTTTATCTGGAATCTTGACCTGCATATCCAAATCCCCATCTGACCCATCTCCATTTGGAAGCTCAACATGTGGCTCAGACTCAGCTTGGCGACAAGAGAACTCTTGCTTTTGCTTTTATTCCCCACAACCACGCTCATATTTGACACCCCCATTTATCTAGCTGCTCAGACCCAAACTGTAAAGCATCCTCTTTCCCTCACTCCCCATACCTAGCCCATCAGAAAGTTCTATTAGCTCAAATACATATGTCATACACTTCCCGGCTGTACACGATTGCCACATGAAGCGGATTGTGTCACATTACTGCTGAAAATCCTCTAATTGTCTTCTAATCATATCTCAAATGGACTCTCAGTTCTTCAAAGGTCCTGTCCTTCCCTGAACCTCCTAAGCTCATGCCGTCAGACCTCCTTTTTTATTTCCTGAATATACCAGTTCATTCTCCTCCAGGGTCTCTGCATGGGCTGTTCCCAAAACCCAGCTGGCTTCTCATCCCTCAGATCTTTCTTAGCTTAGACAGCTCTTTCCTGGAGAGGTCTTCTCTGATGGCTCACACAATTACTCAGTCACTTGCCTGTGACTTAACTTCTCCATGTTAACTTTCCACCTACTAGTTATTGCTATGTGATGTTCTCCCTTGTTACTTCGGGGCTTTTGTGTGTGTGTTACCACCTGTCTTCCCCCACTCAAGTGTGAGTTTCTTTAGAGCAGAAGACTGGTGTCTCTTGTTCTTTGCGTTACCCAGAACAGGAACTCTCGTGGGGCTAGACAGTCCATGCCCTATGCAAGCCTGGGACAACATTCACGTGTACCCTGATGGGAAAATCCCCTCCTAAAACACCCAGCCTCAGGACCTGGTACAGAATAGCACTCAAGGAATCTTTACTGCATAAATGAATCATGTGGAATAAAGTCTCTGTCAAAAGGAAATTCCACATACAGAATTCTGCCCAATTTTTATAGATAGGAAAATGTATATGGAAATAAATTTGATTTATAGGTTATCCAAAGAGTCACAATTATAAAAGTGTTACAGTGACAGATTTCCATTTTGTCAACATCCATATGGAACAATAAGACTTCAAAAAGCAATCCCAAGAGTTCACAAGAATTATGATTTTCAGAGAAGACTTACTCCACTATTCTTGTTTCTGAGTTGAATGACTTATTCTGAGAAACGCCAACGTTATAGTAACAGATTGTGATGTTTACTGCAAGTAACATGTCCATGTTTTCCCAAGTCTGAACCAGTGTACGCACAGTCAGGGTTGACTTTAATGGGGGCTGGCAACACACTGTACTTCTTGAACTCAAGGCTTTTGTCTAACGACAGCTTTGGCATCAGTTTCGAAAAACTGAAGAACAAAAGTTTTCAGACCTCACACTCCACTTTTGCTGCACATGCCAACACCACTTTATCTGGGGCTACTCTGAAACTAGCCCAACAAGTGAGGGTAACATTTACATTACAAAAAATTAGCTTTTCAGGAAACATTTGGTGAACACGTGCATTTTGTACGTTAAATGACATCTTTGCAAACAATAAAATAAATAAGGTCCCACTTGACCCCAGGGATCTGGGGTTTGTTTCATTAATAAATACTGACTTAAGGAGCAAACTTAAGATGAATGAATCACCAGTTTAATTTTAACCTTTTTAAAGACCTGTAACTTTCAAGTCCTTCCACTGGAAAATTCCCTTGTTTTGAGATGCTAGGCCTGGCTGGACTGTTGGTTTCATGTTCACTGAAAGTTCCTCTGTACCACAGAGTGATCATATCAGTGGGAGACAGGCACACACACATACTCACATATGTGCGTGTGTACACACCCAGAGACACACACACTGCAAGACTAATGCTGCCTTGTGACTGCTCCCCCCCGCCCCCCCCCCC
>ML100537.1:0-39125 GCA_003697995.1 Taxidea taxus jeffersonii | reverse complement strand
CCCCCCCCCCCAACTAACAAAGGAAGAGACTCCAGATCCAGGCCACATACTTCAGCAAACTTCGTTCTCTGAGGATGCCATTAACTTATTTTCAAATATTGCTAATACTTTTAGGTCTTGACCTCATACCTAAGGAAAACAAATCAAAACGAACTGGGAAAATAACACACTTTTTCAAACCCTCCAAGTCTAATTATGTACTGTTTCTTCCTGACTCCTTGTGATCATTCTCCAACCTCCCAGTACACAAATGCCCCCAAATATTTGAGAGGTCAGGTAACAATTTAAAATAATTGTCAGGTAACAATGTAAAAAAAAGTGAAGAAAAATGAGTTTCCCTGAACTTTAATATTTGTTTCAACTGAAAAACATTACCTCAAGTTTCACATTAACCCACCAATTTCAATGTTTTCGGTCCCAATTAGGCCAATTTTTATTATCTAAACATTTTCTCCTATTTTCTGTAAACAAATATTAAAGTAGTTTGAAAGCAGACTATTATTTTCATGTAGTTCCTTTGCTTTCCTTCTCAAACATGAGTTTAAGTTCTCCCTGACATCAATTCCTATCACTTTTCTCATGAGAAATTCTCAGGTGTTAAATATCTTTCCTATCATGCAACTAAGCATGATTCCAATTAGTCCTGAATGGAAGACAAAACGATAGTTTAATAAGCTTCAATTTGCCAGCTCTTTGAACATTTGATGATATCATCATTTTGCCAATCATTTCGTGCACTTTGGCTCCGACCTCCCTGTCACAAAAAATTACCTCAAATATCTAAATAAAGACATCAAGGATGTCTCTGAGAGAACTGACTGAGTCAGAAATCCAAAAATGACTTTTCCAAGACATCAAGAAAGAAGAGTTATTCATCCAATATTTCCTCAAAGATAATTTCTGCCAAGAGTCTTAGTAATTTCATTGAGGCAGAGGTGAAAAGGACAAGAGGAGCACTCTCCTAAAAATAACTGAAGGCATTTTTCTTTATGTCAATGGGAATGACATTCAGTATGTGGAACAATTTATCTCTGGGGTATTTTAAGTAAAAAAAAAAAAAGAATTCATCTGAAAACTTCTCATTTTGACCACAATAAGTCTAGAATTAAACAAAAACTCATCAATGTAAGTTGTTTTTGAGGATTCGAAAGGAAACACATTTTCTAGGTATTCCTTGTATTTCTATCGAGAAAGTCTCCCAGTGTGAGCTTACCAAACTGCCTTGACCTCATTTCTGAAAGGTTTTGGCTAGGTGCTGTCATAGAGTAACGATCACTATATGGGTTCTTCTAGGGGAAAAATGCTAATATCAAAGTCTTTGAGATTTAAAAGTTCATTCCATAAAATGAAAGGATCATATGTAATATTCCAAATTACTATGTAAATAGAACAGATACTCACCTATAATAAACCACTCACAAACCATATCTCACCAGTACTAAATGCAAATCTCAAATAGATTTTTATAGAGGCTGGGTAGGTCCATTGACTTAAGAGCTTCCCAGATTCTTATTCTAGGCATATCTTTTTTGTTTCAGCAATAATGTAAAAGTCAAAAGTAAACCCATCTCAAAATCATACTCATTTTTCCATTCTACAAATTCGGAAGTGTGTGGGAAGGAATTCTTTTCCAAATAAAATACTACGAATTGCATCTCTTCAGAGTTTAACTGGTCTCAGAATAGATACAGCCATGGCTTGTGGCTGTGGAGAAAGTTTGAAGCTACTGGCTAAATCTTGGTTTGGATTTACATAGTCTGAGTTATGGATATCGACATTTTAAATCTAGCAATGTATTAACAATTCAAAATCGAAAATACAATGGAATTTACTGCCGAATAAATGAAATTCAGAGACAACAAGCTCATACGCAAGCAGGCACGTGAGGGCAGAAGACATTACCATGAGTCCTAACGACACTGACTACTAGTTATGTAACCCTGGGCATTTTACCAATGCTTTCTGAAGCTTTTCTCATCGATAAAACCGAATAAGATACATTCGTTCCACCACCCAGGTAAGAGGGTCAAAACAGACTTTCCATATGGGAACTTTAATCCTTAGCAAGTGTTGGAAGGGCGGAACAAGATGAAGCAGTGTGAGAGACCTAGCAGAGAGCCTGGTACATGGGAAGCGTGCAGTAAATATTTGCTGCTGCTGCCGCCGTTAAACACAAACAAGCATAAAAATCCAGCGCTGTCCTAGGAGGCACTGCCTACTAAAACTGGAACACACGCAGCACGATTCAATTATGACTTTGCATCAACGTCAAGTATGGCGAATCACTGAAAGAAATGCAAATTGCGATGAGAATCTCAGCATGGGGAACAAAGAGTACCAGTGTCTCCCTCTCTCTCCTGCTCAGCAAAGATTCTCATATAACCCTGTGCCTTTTTTGCCAAGCCCAAGTCTCTCCAAAAATCTAAAATCTCTCTTGAGAGAGGCTGTGAGATAGAGAACGAGCACTGAATTAAGATTAAGCAGCCCTGGTTTGCTCGTTCTGTGACCTTGGACAAGGTAATGTCCTTGAACCAGAAGTTCTTTATCTGTGAACTGAAAATAATTGGATGTGGTCATCTCTTTACTCAGTCGGGCGCATTACTGCAGGATGCTTAGACACCTGACATGTCTACCAGGTGCGCGCCTGGCACGACATCCTGGACCCACAGACTTGTGCTCACTGGCCAGCTCCCCGGTGGCAGAGTCATCACGTTGCATCCCTATTTTAAATATCTCCAGCACTTAATTATTACCTCTTGAAGAACAACTTGAGTATTTCTAAAAAATCTATTAAGTGTAATGAGAACAAGAGACAGATTTTTAAAGCAAGCATTCAATTGACATGGAGGTGTTAATTCAAAGGGAATACTTCATGTTATGATTTGGAAGGTTTGTCTTTAAAAAGAATATTCTTATCTAGAAGTGGACCCACATGCCATGGAATGTGGTTTCCATGGTAACTGCCACATTTAAAAAATATGCACAGGACTAAAGATACACTGTATAACACTTCTACAAATGGATCATTCTTAGAGAAATCGATTTCCTTGTCTCAGCCTGTTTTTGTTTTTTCAGCTTCATATAATTTCTCACAACAAGGACGAAGTTGAATTATTTATAATAGCTTAATTATAGGCACATATGCTATTTTTGTGCTTATAAGATGAAAATAACTACAGAATTTTAAAACTATAATGGAAAAAGAAAGCTAGTGATCTACAAAAAATGTAAACGTTACTTGAAAGGTCATCTTCCTATCTTTTCTCCTAACTAAGCACCTAAGAAACAATATTCTTATACACAGAAATGTATATATAATATATAAATAAAACAAATTATTAAATTAATATGTAATACCACTAGACAAACCACCATTAGATACTAGTAAATGAGATCTTTTCGCATCAATACATCTGTGTCAAAAGATGAGAAGAACTTTGGCCCTATTTGGAAAATTCTGTATAACCTATGCTTTTGGTATCAGAGAAGCTATATTTCTCCACAGGCTTTTTAAAATGGCTTAGTTAAGAAAACCTCTGTTTATATTCTAAATGAATGCACTAAGTTTTTGACCTATCTTAAATGCAGCATTTAGATACTATAAAACTTCATCTAAAGAAAATATAATGAAAATTGTAATATGTGGGGTTTACCACTAAGTCCACTGAAGAAGTCTTATTTTCTTTTTGCAGAGTAATGAAGTAAATTGTTAAAAACATCTTCCCACCACCTCTGATGTCTGAGATTAAACATTATGTACGTTGCAGTAAAAACCCACTTAATACTTAAAGCACACTTAATTCCATTCCTCTTTCCATCTAATACAAATAAGTCAGTGGGGGGGGGTAAGTATTCAAAGTATGGTGTGTACACAGCTGGAACAACAGGCAACCACTGATGTGACTGTGTGTGTCACCAGGGACAAGAGGGGAACAAAAAGCAGGGTTACATTAAGAGCAACAGCCTCATGATGTGGGGGGAAAATATTTACATAGTTTGGTTTTTCCAAGTGATTAGTCCAGTTCCACCCAAAGAAATAAAAATATTTACTATCTCAAAACCAAGTAAATGATGTTAGTGAATAAATATTGATGACGAAATACCAGTTTGGTTATGTAGGTAGAAATCAAACTGTTTTATTATGGATACAAATATCCTACACTCCTGGACCAAATAACCACTTGCTTTTATTTCTTATACTTTTCTATAATATACGTTCAAAGGACAAGCGAATCAGAAGACAGAGAGTAACATTCCTGGAAATTAACAGTAGGGTCTTAACTCTTATACCAGCTCTAATCTCAGCCATGCTTCTAATTTGGACTTCCTTGAGACATTTTGTAAGGGTTTCAGGATCAACCATATAATGAAGTAGTAGAATTTGCTAGGCTCATGACCTAAAATATGCTTTCATTTGATGCATAATATGTACAAAATTGGATCTCCTGAAGCAGGTGTGTTTTTTGATACTGAAAATGATCATATTCTCCATTAATTAAAATGAAATCTGGGCACATTAAAATAAAATCTGCTAATTACATTTTGTGAAAGTACTTTAAGAATCTAAGATAGCCCCACCAGATTTTATTTCCAATGTCTTAACATATAGAGATCGTCATCAGTTATGTTGGTCAGTAACCTTTAGGCTAAGTCCTGCGTCATCTATTTCTCTCCGAACTGAGTACTAGAAAAAAAATGAAGTAGTCTGATTTCTTTCATAGATAATTAGAATTACACTATTCATCCTGTTTCCCTCTTTGCTGTGGCTTCTAGGTGAGCTGAGGGCTAAAACCTGTACTTAACTAAGGCATTTTTTTTTTAAAGTATAGGTTTTCTGGTGGGGTTAATATCATTTATTGCTTCATGACTACTTTCAGCTATATTTAGCCTGTTTAAGTGTGTGTTTATTACAAAATGCTGCCTAAAATCCTTCTTGAAAGTGATTGGCACACAAAGAAATTAAATGCAATGTCTTCAATGGAAAAATACTCCCCTAAAAAAGCCCAAAGACAATGCACAGGTTTAGCAGAAATGTTCAGAACATACATATTGCTAAATTCGTCCATAAATAATCTTTGAAGAATGATAGTCAGTACTCAATCCGCTGCATGCAGGCACACACCCAGTTTATAAATGGACATTTTTATTTTGGGCCCGGATTACCAAATTAATAAATTAATTACCAAATTAATAAATAAATAAAGTAATACATACAGTTATGTGACTGAGATATAATTCTAAAAATTAAAACTGTCTTACCACAAATATCTTTTCTGGAAAATTTTTTTAACTAGAAGAGAGAAAGAGGAGGATTTCTGAAAATCCTACACTTTAGAATTAGTGACAGGGGAGCTTCTCACTGTGAATCCATATGGCAAAATCAAGATGATCTGTCCATTTATTATGCAAAATTCAGCCATAGGAACATCATGATTCTCAATTTAGGGAATCAAGAAAGACATCTAGATGCCAATGTTAGGCATGATCCAATTTCCTACATACAAATTTTAAGTTTGATGTAGTTTTGGATTTTGCGATATCCTTCTCCAAGTCTGCTGTTTTAATCTGCCTTATCATACTGAGGGTGGATAACGGAGGCTGCCGTGGCCACCCTGAGTCTTCCATGTGTCTGTACCTCAAGAGGTCACATAGACAGCTGTCCTACGATGTGACCCCACCTCTGGGGCAGATCACAAAGGTTCTCCACTGTGTGGTATATATGCACACAAACATGAAAGATCAAGCAATCTCCTAATGATTCAGGGTCCTAAAAGGACAACTAAGAGGTCGAAGAATCTAAGTTCTGTTTTTCCTGTAATTCAAGGGAATAAATTGTAGAAAGTTTCTTACTACATTGCAATTCAAAAGCCAAATGACATGCAGAACCACCATGTTAGAAGAAGTTCTCCTAAGGTGGTCGTTACAGAACGATAAATTTTCTTTGTATTATAAAACACGAGTAAGTCAATCAAATCATCCTCCAAATTAATTTCAACAAGAGGTATCTGGCAAATGAGAAATATCTGACAATGAGGTTGTAACTTTCTAATATGTCTTATTATCTACTGATCTGGATGTTTTTTTCTTAAACATTAGACCCTAGGTAGACACAAGGCTGACCATATTGTATGAGGGTGATAAAATTTAATGTGCATTTTAGCATATATAAGGATCACAACATAAAATAGCCTACTTGACTGAAAATCAAGTTATGACAAAGATATATGCATAGAATAATTAGCTAAATGCACCAAATAAAATGGGAGAAATAATTGTCTTTGGTTGCATTACTCTATCTTAGGATTTCTCCATAAGACAGAAATTACCTGGATAAAAACTAATCTGTAATAATTACACAGCATATTCACCAAAAGGGAATTCCTGTTTGATATATGATTCACCTTATGGTAGGGAACTATACTTTATAATAATGGTTTTCTTATTGGTATACAACACATTATATATTTGGAGGAAGCCAAAAGTAGATTTTTAGTATATTGTCTGCATTCAACAATTTGATGGAAGAAAGAGTGGCAAGCAAAGCCACAGTATCCAAAACAGGTACTTCACTGGTCCTCTCTTGGTTAAGTATTTCCAACAGTCCTTTTTACAAAATGGCCTCCACTGCTACATGGGAACAGCAGAACGTGAACTGAAAATCAAATCTCTCTGGATCTAAAACGAAAGACTATACAGCCCAATATTTAAGATCCATCACACACGTACCAAGCCACAGAACAATGTTTTGAAAAAAAAATTCCTCTATTTTAAAAAAATATATGTCCACTTGGTTTTCTTGAAATTCATGAATGGAATTCAGGACTTCAAAGGTATTCTACATTACATTATTTAAACCATAATCATGAAAAGATATATTTGGAAAATTGAGATCGTACCTGAAGGAAACTCTGAATTAATATCCTCAATGAATAACCAAAATAAACACAAATTATTAGCATTTTGGTATACATGATAAGGTTTTTAAAAATATAACTTATTGGCAAATTAAAAAAAAAATACATTCTCTAAAAACAACCAAGTCTAGCTTACACAGAAATTCATTTTCATTCCGATCAAAAACACATTTAGCCTTAGTTTATATTGCTTTACTAGCACTTGCAGGACAGCAATTCCAATTGTTCCAAGAAAGACACAAAATAGGAGAAACACAATCCTACGCTACAGCATTCCAAGGGGTCGTATGGTCCTCATGCTGATTACTTCAATTAGAAGAAATTCAATTAAGGACCTTATTGTACTCTCCCTGTGGCTTAATTATATGTAATAATTCTAAAATTTCCCTTTTGTTATTGGATGAACCGCACCCTATATATGGCAGATACAACGCAGGTAAAAATCACAAAGATTTCCTCTAAATTTGGCCTCCGCTACTGTCGGCTTTCTACAACAGCACCCAAATAGCAGGAAGTTATATAAATTAATGTCTCTTATTGTATCAAGTATTCGATTTTACTATGCAAACAGACCCTACACAGACTCAGAACCCAAATACCCTATCACAGAAGACAATGGTAAGGCTAAGCATCGCCTTTGAAGGAGAATATAAGTTTGAAAATATTCTTAGTAAATGATATGGCTGACAGTCAGAAGGTCAGCATGTATTTTTATAAAGGCTCTAATGAGGTTGGTGGCAAAAATACAATACACATTGATTTACAATACACAGGAAGCACCTGACTCTGCTGGTACCATGGCTACTAAAATGACTACCTTTTCAGCTAGCAACCTCCCCAAAAAACACAGTGAAAACAGTTTTCCTATAAATGTATATTATTGACCCAAAAAAACCTGTGCCGAGTATACTTACAGTGCCCCGGTCATTCTCCGAAGGTGAAAGACAACTCAAGGTCAAATGAAAAATAACCAATAACTCCTATTCTTTGCCTTACCGCCTCCCGCCCTCCACCCAAGAAAGAAACACCTTATTTAATCAGTAACATTATTATTGTTTAGATGATCATAAAATCGTTTAAATACATGTCATCACAAATAGAAGGCTATTTCATTGTTTAAAAATTATATTATTTGGGAGACAAGATAACTAGGAATAAGCTTATGTGTGGTATGAATAATATGGTTAAGATTTCAATGGGAAAATAGAGATTTAGACCTCGTATATGATATGGTTTTATTAGAAAAGAAAATTATCTTTTTTTGTTATCAATTGCTCTCCAATTTTTCTTTAATAAAATTTTACAGCAATCTCAAGAGGATACACCAAAGGCCTTTGATTACATATACCCTAAAGAACGTATCTGTAGCACAAAGGTGCACACACCCAATAAGATTTTTTTTTTCATCTGAAATTTATAAAGATAATTTTCCATGCTGACAGTGCACATTTCATCCATAAGTTTGAAGAGTCAAATGCTACCACAGCTGGGGGTTATTCTGCCAAATGGCTTCCAACAGGGACTACAGAGATGGAGGCTAGGAGGCATGTGCATGCGCATGTAGGAATAAGCCACAGACCTGATGGGAAATAGCCTTTCTCTGGAGTCATTTTTATCAATTACCATCTGAGTGATCTAATCAAATATAGAGTCTAATGGAAAAAAAAAAAGCAACACCAGGAAGGAAAAGCAAATATTAAAACAGCTGCTTGATTACCTACAGAGATTAAACCAAAAAGCAAGGAATGAGGCTGATATATTTCATAGGGATTTGCTGAGGCTGAGGGGAGGGGTAAGGGGCAGATACCTTAAAAAAATCCATCATGAAAGGAACTGAGACAAGATTATAAAAAAGGGGCCAAGTTATAGCGCGCCATGGGATTTTTAATCTGGCTACCTGTGGTTTCTGTAGTTAAAGCCTTATTCATCCTCAAAACGGGGGGGGGGGTGGGGAGAAGAAAACAAAAAAAAAATCACATTTATATGTCAGTTTTGCAAATGATCAAACAGCGTGCACCAACAAGAATAAGAAGAAAACACTAAACGCTGATGACTTTTTAAAAATAGATACCCGTTTTATCAAATATTATTGATAATTACCTGTGAATCTCGTTTCTTGAACTCTTGAATTTGATTTTCGTGCTCCATATTGGCAGCGCGAAGCTGTTTTTCCAGGTTTTCAATTTCCCGTTCATGGTCTCGGACTAGGCTATCCTTCTCTGCGCTCTGCTGCTGTGATAGGTGCGTCTTCTCCTGTTCATGCTCCAGCTTCAGCTCCACTATCTGATTGGACAATGAGGAGGACAGTTCATCAACAGAACATCCTTGTCGTCATGACAACTCATGGACAGCTTAATTTTTCTCTAATTTGTCCAAGTTGAAAATTTTATTTTTGCGTCATTATTACCTCACCCTTGAAATACTCTCATCTGTGGGGGGGTGGGGGTTGGGAGGGGTGGGGATTTTATCCAAACCTAATATTCAAGACAGTTGGGCATATTCAGGAAATCGTTCTGCAATCTGTTGGCAAAAATGCCTGAACATTGAAAAAAATTATGTTGAATGCTAGGTATTTCCTACCCAAGAATTTGGGTATTACTGATCAGCAATGGTTATAAATGGTTAATAGGCAGTACGCTTTGCTGTTTGCTTCAATATATACATGTAAAAGCAGCAATTAAATCAGTCCGTTTTCTTTATGATTTTCAAATAAAAGCTCGAAGCTAAATACGCATCTGGATTATTGTATATACAGTTGTCTTTTTAAAAAATAAAATGATAAATTTCAAAGCTCTATTATCTCGTTGTCAGCTACGGTAGACCAACATAAACAGATGTTATGTGTTCCAGAAGGGCACCTGCTGTGCTGCAAGCTTGCGCCATGATTTCATAAAGAGCATTCTATTCTCAGGATCCTTTCCCAGTCCACTCCACACTGGAGACTGTGACCTTGGCCAGTCTTAGCCTCTCCCTGCTAGACTGAATGGCAGCCTGAGACCAAGGGCCTGGTTGCCGCAGCTTTGATACTAATCCTCCCAGACTGTGCACAATGGCACCCTACCTGGCCTGCAAACTATAGCCAGCCAGGCTGTCTTTGAAGCAGGTGATGAATAGGGGACTGCAGGAAGCCAGCTTCCCCAGTGAACTCCAGGCCACACAGCTGCTAAGAACAGTCACTTGGATTTTTCTTCAGTTTTGGTGGATTTCAGGGGAAAAAACTGCCGTTATCTAGAATATGTTGTGTTATTTTCGGCGTGAGAATCCATCTTCAAAAAAGCTAACAGTAGGAGCCAGCTCCAAATCGATCTTGTTCTTGTTTCGTGCAATGAATCATCAGACTACCTTATCTTAAAGCGATAGCATTCATTTCTCCACGCGAGCATGCTACACTAAGTTTCAGAAATTATTTTGAGATTTGATATTCTCACCCTCTAACTGTAAAAACACAAATTGAATGTGCTTATAAACACGGGTTTTGACATTTTTTCTTATTGTGATTTTTCTTCGAGTGGAAAATGAACAGAAATGTCTGACCACTTATAAATGTATTATACTATCGAGAAGAAAGGAAAAGGATACACATTTTTCATTACATACACTGACCAAAACAAAATAATGTATGAAGTAATAGAGAAACATTTATTTTGCAATTGAGAACAAAGACAGCCTAGTGAATTTGTGTCTATTTCAAATTTAGGGATCTTTCTTCCCAATTATTCTACTGCTGGCAATATATAGAAAAAATGATATATATATCTTCTCCTCACATACCAAGTAGTTAAGTTTCCTGTATTTAAAATTAATGTGCATGCTTTACTCTGATTCACACAACTATAATGTTAATCCCAACAAAAGAGAGAATTTAAAATTGTACTGATATTACTGCATCATTTCAGGCATCTGAGTTTATAAATTATTGAGTTAGAATATTTTTAGTTCTTGGACACATTATTATTTCTACTCAATGTTACACTACCAAACATTATTATAATACATTTATAAGTTTTAGTTAAAATCACTTAAGTATGTAACACACTCTAAAGAAAGAGATGGAGGGAGAGAATACTACTGAGATCTGATTCTTAAAAGCCTCAGAAAAATTGAGAGAATGGGTGTGATTTTAAAATTGATAGGAAACAAAATATTTTACATACTCTAGTGAAAAATAACCAGTTGACCCATAATCAAGGCAGAAGGATTACAGAATTCTTCCCCTCAAGAAAAAACACATGACTGGATGTCGCTATGAGATCGTTTGCAATGGTGCTGCCTCATTCTAGGCTCTAAACAATGGACTTCCAAAGTAACTTTCTCTGAGCTATTCCAAGAGCTCTGGTAGACTGATAATGACCCTTTCCATGCTCAGATTTCAGTTTATTCATTTTTAAAAATTAGGAACAAATGAAATAGAGATAGTGGAATTTTGAGCCTAAAGATAGCTGTTCATAAATTACTAGCAGTTTGTCATTTTTTCAGGGCCCATTGCTCAGTGATGCTAGGTAATGAGTGAATAAATCTCAGGGTTGCTGGAGCCTTTTAAAGTGAAATAGCTCAGGTCTGTCTGCTTGAATCCATACTACTCGGCCAAATTCTAGATGTTATGAGCCCTTTCTGGTCTTTGCCTAAGATTCCTCACTCTTAGCATCATCTGGCAGACATGTCTCGTCCTAATACATGGCAGAGTCTAGAAGAAAAACCCTAATGTTCTAGAAACATCTTAATGGTGACATTCATAACCACAAAGGCCATCACCAAAGTGGATCTGTGTTTAAATTCAAGATTGTACTGGTTGCTAGCCCCTTCCATGTAAGTAGACGTTAAGAGAGTTTTTTGGCTTTTCCAGTTCAGTCAGTTATTTATTTTTATTTTTCTAAAGATTTTATTTATTTATTTGAGAGAGAGAAAGAGTATGAGCAGGGGGAGTGAGAAAAGGAGAAGCAGACTCCCTGCTGAGCAGAGAGCCCAATGATGGCTTGATCCCGGGACCTTGGGTTCATGACCTGAGCTGAAGGCAGATGCTTAACCCACTGAGCCCCCCAGGTACCCCTCAGTTCAGTCCTTTACTTATAGGCATATCTCAGTGGTAACAATGAAGTGGGGTATCTTCTTTATCCTGGACTACTAGATACTTTTGGTTGGCCAACAATAATGTCTAATGGAATCAGTGGTGATCAGGAGGTTGTAAAGCACGGAAAATGTGGAGGACGTAGAAGTATACAGCATCCTTAAGGATGAATGTTCAGTGGTCAATGAGGTCTCTGTGCTAAGGCGATATCTCCTACAGGGGAGAATAGGATGCACCATCACCAAGGAACCTGCTTAAGTAAGGCCAGCTAAAGAGGTCCCTGTGATACACGAGGGAAAACTCTAAGTTCCCTAATCCAAAAGCAGTGGGCTCTGTAACTACACTGGCTATGTATATCCCTTCACCATGTATTAAAGCAGACTGGCATGTCTTCTGGGGGAGTGAAGTGAGTAGCCCTCAAGGGCAAGCACCTGGTACAATCTGGTAGTCCCCTGAAATGCTGAGCTTGATGGCTTGATGGTTGGGGTGCAGTCCTCCATCACAGACTAAATCATTTTGCAACTGGATGATGATGTCCTCATTCTAACTGGGACGTAATGTAAGTATCCAAGAGCAGAAGTACATTACAGGCTCTGAGAAAGACCAAGATGGAACCACTAGATAGCCAAGTTTCTGGGAGTCCTGGAAAAAATATATATGTATATATATATTTTAAGCCCTGGTAACTGTTTTAGAGTGAAATCGGTGCTAACAAATGTGGTCTGAACACCTTTTAATAATCTCATAAAGAAAAAGACAAAGGAGATGGAATAAGTCATTACTTCTCAGTATATAACCCATAGAAGACCAATACATCTCAATAACACACCTCAAAGTCGGAAATTCCAAACCAGAAACATAAATTATGCAAGTGATAGAATGGGTCGAACACATTTTTAGACAGGACTTATGGTACAAAAATACTAACTAAAATAACCTTAACTATAATGAAATTACAAATCTATATTCTACAAGCCTTGATAGAAGAATGGATTAAAACTATAGGAATTAGAAAAAGAGGCCCTCCCTGTGCTCTGGCTGGGAATGGAAGAAGGGGAAGGAGTCTCCAGTTAGGAAACGTAGGGATAGATGTGTCTCACAACTGAATGGTAGCTGTTCTAATTCCTATGTATGAAAATCGAAGAGTTTGGAGAGATGTAAAGGCTACCTAGGCAATACGGTGCCAATCTTAATTCATGAAGTTTCCCCACAACACCCCGACAGTCACTCAGCTGCTGCTGGAATGCTTTTAGCAATAAGTGAACAAATGGCTTCCAAGCCAACTTATGCCTCATGGTGAACACACCTGACACTGTAACTTCTAAGTGAAGACAGCTGAAAAGTTGTCAGAAGAACAAAACAAATGTTAAAAACAGAACATTCACTGGCAGCAACCCAAGGAACGAGGGCTATCACATTGGCCGTCCATGTCAAATGGTGGCAGTCAAGGAAAGAAAGAAGTTTCTGACCTGGTGAGACACACTACTCTGTCCCTCAGCAGTAATGCTGAAGACGATCTTCTAAGAGGAGGGAGAGGAGGGTAACTGCATAGAGGACGAATGGCTGCTGGGAAGAGATGAATAAAACTGAGAAAGTGAAAAATTATGGCTGGTTCTGATGAAGCATAGGCTTCAAAGCTCCCATTCAAAAAGAAAAAAATCCCTCCAATACAGACAGCAAATCCTGGGGAGAACATGAGTAAAATGTTAAAAGACCTAGCAGATACAGATTTCTCTAACAAGAGTTGCTCACAGCCCCAACTGAGTTCTTCTCCTTGTCCTTATCCTAATCTCAAGCTGTAAAAAGTAAATGTGATGGAACTATTGCCCTCAAACTACAACTCAGAGGAAGACAGACAGGCTGAAAATAAGGGCAGAAAAGGAGTCAGAGAGAACTCATGCATATTATACCAAAGTGAATAGTCGATTTGGACAGTGCTGCTCACTTAATGCCCAAGTGAGATGAAAGGAAAAATGTCTGCACAGCTATAAAAATATTACATCAAGTAAAAAACAAACTTTTTTTTTTTAAAGAGGTGGGTTGGGGGGAAGCAGGAAGAAAGGAAGGAAGGCCCACCATTCTTTTCTTTTTTTAAAAAAAGATTTTATTTACTTATTTGATAGACAGAGATGACAAGTAGGCAGAGAGGCAGGCAGAGAGAAAGGAGGAAGCAGGCTCCCCGCCGAGCAGAGAGCCCGATGCGGGGCTTGATCCCAGGACCCTGGGATCATGACCCGAGCCGAAGGCAGAGGCTTTAACCCACTGAGCCACCCAGGGGCCCCAAGGCCCACCATTCTTGAGGGAAGAAAATATACCTTCAAAATCAGGAACAAGTGGAGTTGACAGGGAGCCCTTGTAAGACCATGAGGGCAATGGAAGAAGAACCCAAAGAGGAGAAGATAAAACAACAGAATTAACCAAGAACCAAAAATAACCTGATCACAAAATTAATTCTAAATTAGAAACAGCAATCAACTGAATAAACATGGCTGAAAGTCAAATCACTGGCATGGACAAGGGGCCCGAGATAATGAAACAGACAGAGAAGATAATGTAGGGAGGAAACAGCAAAAGAAAACCCACGTACACACAGATGTATCAGAAATTTTCCCTATAATGAATGAAGAGCCAAGTGCGTATATCAAAATAGCATACTGTATACCAACAAAAGCTGTTCTTGAGGAAAATAACAGCTCAAGAATACTGTAACAAAATTCAAAACTATTGAACCCAAACCATTCTTGAAAAAACAACAACAATAAAAACTTGAGGATGAAATTCAGGCAACCAAGAGAAGACTAGAGGAGCTGTGTAATTGGCAATGCTTTGTGCCAAAATACAGTGGAACACCACGTACAAAGTTTTAGGGAAATGTGGGTCACCAGAGTGTGTTATGCCCAGCCCCAAATAAGGAAACATACAGTGATTCTCAAGCATGCAAAAATGCAATGAATACAACAATGACATGTTCTTCTTGGAAAAAACGATTTAATGATGAAATCTCAGCATTCAACAGATGAATCAAAATAAAGGTATCCACTATGGGGAAGTTGTGCTAAAAGTCCTGGTGGTAAGCATATAAATGATTTAAATAAAAAACTCCATGTAATTATGATAATCATGGTTACAGAAGAGAATACAAATGATACAACCCTCCACAATGTATAAAATAACACTATAATTGACAAAATAGAGTGGAAGGAGTGGGTGGATGAGGTTTAAGCATGTTAATTTTATTTTATTTTTTATTATAGTGAGTAAACTAATGCTCTCAAAATTGAGCCATAAAATTCCAAAATGATTCTAACATCAATGCATTTTTTTAAGAGAGTATACACACACACACACACACACACACACACACACACACACACACGTGGAGGTGGGGAGGGTTGGGGAAGGGAGAGAGAGAGAATCCCAAGTAGGCTCCACTCTCAGTGTGAGCCCAATGTGAAGCTTGGTCTCACCACCCTCAGATCACAACCTGAGCTGAAATCAAGAGTCGGTCACTTAACCAACTAAGCCACCCAGGTGCCCTAAACCTCAATGTATTTTTAATCTTTATCTCTTACTGTTCTTTGAAACCAACTCTCATCGGGCAAAGGAACATTTTTCTAAACTTCAGAAATTCCTTGTTTTCCTTTTTCTTTACTTCATCTAATTTCACATAAAATCATTTTAATAAAAGTAAAAAACACAGCATAGTCTCATTTCTTAAAAAATGTTTTTGTCTCTATATTTACGTTCCCTTCTATTTATCTATGTCTCAGAAATATCAGGAATTATACTCAAAACCAATTCACAGTAGTCACCGCCAGAAGATAAGAATTTGGTGGAATTTCTGCTCTCTCCATTGTGTGTAGTACCACAATGGATGGCAATTACTTGGTATTTTAAGAGCCCTTATCAAGGAACATGGTCTCCCTTCAAACACATGGGCTCTGGGTCTGTGAATTGTGAACTTAGATCTAGAAATTTAATGACGGACCATGATTTTCCACACAAGTGAATTGTCTAAAGTTCCCTTGCCCAGGCTTGACTTCTTCTTAATGTTGTACAAGCTCATTGGTCTCTGTCTCTCCTATCCCTCAACAACATGCTCTATTTACTCTCACCAAAGATCCCTGCAGGCAAAACACCTTGATTAACTCTCTAGCCTTGGGGCCCATTACCGTAGTCACTTCTACCTTCCGACTTCTGAGTGCCTCACCTAGTACCTGCCATTTTGGAACCCTATCATCCTACCGGAAGTGGGCAGCCTAGTTCCGCAGCAGCATCTCCTACTCTTGGTGCCAGCATATGGAGAAAGCCACCACGTAGCTGCTCAGCGATATCAGGGCTCCCACCATCAATGCATTCCTCAACACCTCAGTGAAGGCTGCATCTTCTGGTCCCTCCCACGGGGTTATCTGGTCTAAAGTAACAAAATCATTCTAATATTCTTATTTTCCTGAGATTTTTTTAAAAATCTCTTCCTTAATACTATGTGATGGCAGTTCTGCCATGTCCTCCCTGGTTCAATTTGAGTGGAGTAGTAAGGAAGACCCCTGCTTAATAAAAGCATTAGCTATTGTAAATGTGCTATATTTTTTAAAACGAGAGATGAAGATCAGTTCAAATACCCTAAGCAATTATACATATCGGGTAATAGTTCAAGGGGTACTTTCCTTTAAAGAGGGAGCCATTGACCAGATGCTGCCTTGGGATCAAACAAGATGGCCAGGCTGTCCCGCAGGATTATCAAGAAACCCAGCGCTTGCTGGCAGAACCAGTTCCTGGCATTAAAGCAGAACCAGATGAGATTAACACCCACTATTTTCTTGTGGTCAGTGCTGGGCCCTAGGATTCCCCCTTTGAGGGAGGGACTTTTAAGCCTGAACTATTCCTACCAGAAGAATACCCAAAGGCAGCCCCTAAAGTACATTTCATGACCAAAATTTATCATCCTAATGTAGACAAGTTGGGAAGAGTACTCATATTTTGAAAGGTAAGTGGTCCCCAGCACTACAGATATGCACAGTTCTGCTATCGATCTGAGCTTTGTTAAGTGCTCCAGTCCAGATGATCCATTAGCAAATGATGTAGCAGAGCAGTGGGAGACCAACGAGGCCCAATCCATAGAAATAGCTAGAGCATGAACTAGGCTACATGCCATAAATAATATTTAAAATCGATCTGATCATCAAGTGTGCATTATTTGTCCTGTTCTGCCAAGACTTCTTCCTTTTTGGTTTTTATTTAATGGACACAGTCTTAGAAACATTACACAATAAAAGCCCAGACACCTTCAGTCTTTTGGTGATTAAATGCACATTAGCAAATCTTTGTCTTGTCCTGATTCACTCTTGTAAAGCATGAGCAGAGGCTAGAAGTACCATCTGGAGTGTTGTGAAACCTTTAAAAGCAGTGGCCCTTCTCTGCTTCTATTCATCTTCCCCATCCTGATTTAAGTGTAAAGCACTGTGAATGAAGGTAGTTATCAGGGTTAGCTGCAGGGGTGTGGGTGTTTTTCTTTATTACTTTTTTTTGAGGGGGAGAAGTTTTACTTTAATTTTATGGGCTCCTTTCCCCCTTTTTATGGTGATCTAATTGCAATGGTTAAAAGCAGCTAAACAGTTCTTTCGAATATGCTCTCTAGCCACATCTAACTTTATTTAGATGCTGTAGATGGACGAGCTTGATTGTTCGAACCAAAATGGGAACATTAAACAAACATCACAGCCCTCACTAATAACACTGTGACTTTGCTGTCAAGTGTAGAATACTTCCCTCAAGAAAAAGCTTGTGATCATTTTGCATGGCTTTCTGGAAACGTCTGTAAATCTTATGTTTTAGTAAAATATTTTTTATTTTAAAAGAATTTTTTTAAATAAAGAGTGAGCCATTAAAAAAAAAACAAAGAGTTTTTAGGGAGTCAGAGTATATGTATCACGATGAGCACTGAGTAATGTGTAGAACTGCCGGATCACGACACTGCACACCTGAAACTAACATGCCACATGTCAACTCATCGGAATACAAATAAAAACTTAAAAAAAAAAAAAACCTAAGGACATATACAAATCTGCTCTGAGCTTTTGCAATCAGAGTAAAAATTAAGCACAAGTCAGCACAGAAAATGCACAGTACAGTCTGATTAGGCATGGCCCCTGCCCCCCGCAAACAGTAAAAAGTTACCAGAGTGTCAAGAGCAGGAGAAGAATTTGTCAGTTGTGGGTGGCCATGTGGCTCCAGGCCAAGATGATATCCACCACAACAAAAAATCCATCTATGAAATCTGTTTATCAACAGTTCAGTTTAGTTATGCAAGTTCTCTTTTTTAGAACACAATATTGCGGAGCTAACTGCTATTCGAGATGGAACAAGGACTGGCCAGCATACAGAGCCAGTTCTCCTTTTCCTCTCCAGTGAGCCTTCGACAGCCAGGGACACGTGGCTGCTGAGGCTCCGGAAGCTCAGGAGGCACAAGGGGTGAAGGCCGGAAGTGCACCAGCAGTCATGGAGGAATGCCAATGCCAGAAAGGCCGTGGGGGTGGGAAGCTAGTCCACCTCTCTACAGTCTGGTTCAATGCTTTAAAACAGTCACCCGGGACCCACAGGGCGTGAGTGGCAATAATGACCCTAAGCTTTATTACTTTTTGAAAAATTAGCTACTATTTTCTGTGTGTTTATCTGCCAGATCTCAATGAAAACCCAGGATTTGTTCAGATAGTCAAATCCTTCAAGCTTTTTCTTCGTGATTTAATGACGGTCAATTCAAGCTGTTCAACTTGAGAAAATTCAACATTTTGGGGGAAAATATGTCTTCACTGTACATTTTAGTTTTAATTTATTTCACCTTCTGTCTGTTCCTCTAAAACACATTCAGTTTTCTTGACCTGGCACATCAGTGCTGCTGAACGATAGGAAATACAAAAATCACCAGTTTCCCAGCTAGTATGGAATTTAGAAAGACAAGAAGATCAACCAAGCTATAAACTCCTCCAAAATATGGCCTATCTCTACTTTTTTTTTTGCTCTCCGCACATCACCTACTCCAAGGCTCCATGATCATTTATCGTTTTGAATGGAACAGGTAGCATTCAGGGACAGTCAAACAGAAGCAGTCAGAGGGGAACTACTTCATCTTCCTTGTCATCAATTGATGTGTCTACCTGCCTAGTCTCTGCCTTTCCTGTGACTCAAGTGGGTGGCTGTCCTCGCTGTCACCTCAGCCCTGTCCTCTGCACCACGCCATCCCCTCTTGCCAAATCAAGCACTTGCTCCCACAATCATCCCACTGCTGCCTACATCATCGCCATTTTCTTCTCCAATGGATCATGCTCATCAACAAACACACGTTTGTACTTCCCTCATTTTCTAAGAACTTCCCATTGGCCCTACATATCCCTTAAGCTTCGAGGTGGCGAGAGGCCTTCTTGCCAAATTCAACGGTCAGTTCTCAGTCCCCACCTAACTTCCCCTGTTGGCAGTCCCCGAAACAACTGGCTGCTCACTTCTTCCTTCGGGAAACACTTACTGCACTGACTTATGGGAAACCAGTTCTTCTCTGTTTCCCTGCTCCCTCCCTGGCTACTCCTTTCCGGTCTCTTGTTTTTCCTCCATCTCTTCCCCATCTCTAAGCACTATAGTGACCCTGGGCTGAGAACTGGGACTTCCTTTCTTTTCTCTCTCTACTCATGGGTCCATGTCTGTCACCACCATTCACCTGGTTGTTCAGCTGGAAAACTGATGAGGCCCGCTTGAGTTCCCTCTTCCCCCTCACACTCCATTTCACATCCATTAACAAGTCCTTCCTGCAAAATACATCCCAATCTGACCACTTGCCATCACCCCTGACACAGCCCCCAGGTCCAAGCCATGGTAATCTCTCAACAGATGCCTGCTATCTCTCCTAACTAGCCCTCCGACCCCGCATCCCTGACAACGCTCCACACAGCAGCTAGAGAAATCTTTTTTTTTTAGATTTTTATTTATTTATTTGACAGACAGGGATCACAACCAGGCAGAGAGGCAGGCAGAGAGAGAGGGGGAAGCAGGCTCCCCGCTGAGCAGAGAGCCCAATGAGGGACTCGATCCCAGGACTCTGGGATTATGACCTGAGCCAAAGGCACAGGCTTTAACCCACCCAGGCGCCCTAGAGAAATCTTTTTGAAACTCAGACCAGTTTTTGCTCAAATGCTCCAATGACTTTCTGTCACACTCAGAAGAAAACCTAAACTTTCCACCACAGTCCATAGAACTTGATATAAGCTGCCCACAGCTTAACCTTGACTCCTAACACTCTCTCCCTAGCTCACTCCATTCCAGTCACATACCAACCCATTCTCTGCACAAAAATATTCTTTTCTTACTCCAAGTTTTATATAGTTTCCTCCTTCCCTTCATGAAGGTTTTGAGTATTACTTCTTCAGAGCCTTTCACAGGCCGCATCTAAAATAACACCTTATGTGAAACAACAACCCTATATAAAATTGCCCTCCACTCTGAACACCTTATCCTTTCATAGCAATTATCATTACCTTATCTTACTTTTGGGGGAGAGAGAGAGAGATGGGGGTATTGCTGTTGTCTCCTCTAGTGTAAGAAAAGAGACGCTATTTTGTTCACTGCCACATCCTAAGCAATAGAACAATGGTGAGCACAAAGTAGGTGCTCAATAAACATGTGTTAACTAACGAATGATTGGAAAGACACTGCTTCTGTTGTAGACTTTTGAGTATCTAGGGAAAGGGAATCATCAATCAGCCATATCACTATCTAGGAAATCTTTTGGTTTTATTTTTTGTAGTTTTTACTTTACTTTCTTTTCTTTTTTTAAGAGAGAGAGCACATAAGCAGGGCTAGGGGAGATGGGGGCAGGTCCCGAAGCGGAGGCAGAGAAATAATCTTAAGCAGGCTCCACACTCAGCACAGAGCCCAACGTGGGGCTTGATCTCACAACCCTCAGATCATGAACTGAGCTGAAATCCAGAGACAGATGCTTAAGTGACTCAGCCACCCAGGTGCCCCATAAGAAACATCTTTAAAATGAAGTATCCCTGGGGCACCTGGGTGGCTCAGTGGGTTAACCCTCTGCCTTTGGCTCAGGTCATGATCCCAGGGTCCTGGGATCGAGCCCCGCATCGGGCTCTCCGCTCGGCAGGGAGCCTGCCTCTCCCTCTCTCTGTGCCTGCCTCTCTGCCTACTTGTGATTTCTATCTGTCAAATAAATAAATAAAATCTTAAAAAAAAAAGATTAAAAAAAAATGAAGTATCCCTAAAACACAACATATATACTTCATATCACAGTTTTTGAAAAGAACTGTGTTCATCTTTGCCCTCTTAATTCCCACTCCATATAAAAGTGCCATTTGTTTTAACCTAGATGAGAAAAGTTACAAACAAACAACTAGGAAGAGGAGGCCTGCTTTAAGTATACCCATGTTTTTAGGTTATGTTACCTAAAAATCGAGGTAACTGAAATATTTACAGGAGAAAATTGGGAATTGCATGCTGTCTACTAATTAAATATCTCAACTGATCTAAAACTTCCCAACTACTTATTCTGTATAATTTGTCTTATCTTTACACTGTCTTTGCTATCAAAATACTTTGAAGTTTCAAATAAGAGTAACATGTAAGCAGTTGGTCCCTTCAGTGTTTTTTATGATCATTAACAATAAATTTATATTTTCCCGAGAATCTGACCACTTGTTTATCTGTTGAACTACATTTCCCTTTAAAGGCTTTGTAGTGAAAAGAGAAGATATAAAATAGAAGACTAAAGAATGATATGATGGGATTGCCAAAAAAATCTCCATAGTTCAGGAAATCCTAGCATGCCTGGTTTGTTGTTTGTTTCCAGCTTGAATGAGGTTTGTGCAGACAATTAGAATTGTCTTTTTGTTCCAATGGGTTATACAGGAAAGAAACAGGAAATCTTGATGAAAGCTTGGGCTTTACAGGATATTTGTGTGAGTGTTTAGCCCATGCGTTTGATGTTTTTCTCTCCACATCTGCTCACTTTATGCCTGCATTCTGGCAAAAATATTTTAAAATACCACTTTGCTTTTTTCACTTATTTTCAGTTCCTGGCATGATGTTTCCTATACAGGAGGGGGCTCAAAAATGAAAACCGAATAAGGAAACTGAGACCCCAAAAGCACAAGTCATTCATTTCCTCTGGATGGCAATTCTCTCATTATCAAATGGGAGGAGGAGGCCAGATAAGTGCTTCTAAACTTTTCCACCAAAGTACCCCCAGCAGCACTGAAAAGAAATAGCACCCCTCTGGGCGATCTGAGGGCATAGCCTGAAGCAGGCTCTGCAAGCTGGAGGTTTCTTTGAAATGTCCTATTTCATCTCAAAAATTCATGAGAACTGTGCATTTCTCAAAACAGGAAAGTCTCTGTTTGTTTTAATATGATTGTTACCTCAGTAGTAAAACTGCTTCGCTTTCCCACAAAATAACCAAGTGACTCCAACCTTCCAGGAAGCCTGTATGCGGCCTCACACACCCCCTGGCACTGGCTGACCGTCCCAGGATCGCCCACCCCAGGCTGAGTGGAGACAGGGGCCTGGGTGATGGGCATCTACATCCCCTTCCCATGTATTTCACATTTTCTAGAAAAGTCAGACAGAGTAAGAGAGACGTTGTCACACTTGCACAAAACGGCAGCTGAGAGGGGAGGCAGAAGCCCAGAAGGACATCCAGCTAGACAGGTACTACTTTTGGGGGGGCCAGAGATCTCTCCTGTTGCAAGATACACACAAGGGCTGAGTGTCTAATCAGGCAAAAGAACAGAAAATCACAGAACACTGTTTTCAAACGGGACCTCAGCGGTAGGCTGGCCCTCCCACTGCACAGTGTCCCCCTATAACACTCCCAAGGGCTACTTCAAACTTACTTTCTCCAAAGATAAACCATTGCACATTTGAATAGTTCTTTAGGAAAGAATGACTTTGAAATGACTCAAAATATACCTCCCAGTATTATCTGCACAGGGGTTCCATTTCTGCCTCTGGGAAGGGCAAGGGAAGTCCGTTTAGAGTGGAGGTTAGGAGCACGGCTGGGGATCCAGGGTCTGATTCTGTCACCTGTTAAGGGTGTGGGAGCTTGGTCAGGTCCCTTAAGAGGAGGTGCTTCAGTTTCTATATCTAGAAGACAGGGAAAAGACATAATGGTCTCTGCCTCACAAGACCACTGTGTGGTGGGAGGTGGCTGAACTCATACAGAATTCATATGAGTTCCGAACTCATACATGTACCCAGAAAGTGGTACGTGGCCCCAAGCCAGTCCTTCTAACTGTTGGCTACTGGGATATTCCCACATAGACTGATCCTACTATTTCCTAGATGACAGACCTTGAATTTAAGAATAAATAGATATGTTATTCTCCTTAGTCTTCTTTTCTCTTGGCCAAATTCCTTTAAATATTTTCTCTGACAGAGTTCCAAGTCTTTCTATATTCTGGAGACTTTCATTTGAACACAGCTTTGCCACTGTCCTACTTAAAATGTGGTGACCAGAATGGACATATTCCTTATGTGACCCGATACAGAAACAGTGCACTGGGCCCATTAAGCCATCATCCCATGTGTGTTTTTCTGTCTTTATAATCCTCACCCAAGCCACCCTGCCTTGTGTTTTTTCCCAATAATTTTTTAAATCTAAGCATAGGGTTATATATTCAATCCTAATAAATTTAATCATCTTAGTGCCAGCTGTTTAAAGCTTCAGAGTACTGGTTTTCATGCCTTACTTGTAAACTGCTCCTCTGAGCTCTAGGGAAGCAGGGAAATTTAGGTCTGTCTCATCATCCAGTGATTGACACACTGAGAAATCTCACTTCAAGTTGTTAATTGGTCATTCAGAGATGGCCCTTTGAACCGTCACTTAGCCACAAAAGTGCACCAATGCCTAAACCATGTTTTCCCATATCGCCTTCATGAAGGACCTTACCAGATGGCTCAGTGAAATCCAGCACTACTTGCCTTATCTACCAGCCTGAACCCCCATTCAAAGAAGGAAATGAGCTTAGTTTAATCGGCTTCATTTTTAGTGAACTTGTGCTAGCTTGTAGAGACCACAGCTATATGCCTATCATTTCTCATGATAAACTTTCACAGTAAAAATCTTAACAATTTGGAGTGGTCTGGGGGAATACTGTTCCAGTTAATAAAATTTTCTGCCAGAAGGGTTTTAAAAAGTTGGTATATTATCACATCAATAAATATTCTCCTAAAATCTACTGGCTCATATTCTTCTTGCCTTTGTCTTTCCCTAGTGAGTTACTGCCTGGAATCTTCAATCTCAACACTGAGTCTAATGAACAGGCCTATAGATATAAGAAGAATAAAATGGGTGAAATCACCAAGATCTGAGAGATTCTTGTGTGAGTTTTTAAAAAAATTCTTGTCCCACATTTGCATGACACTTGTACCATTTATCCCTTTTTCATGAAAATGAAGTATAGAAAAATTAAAGCAACAGCATGCAGTTTCTTTTCTTTTCTTTCTTTTTTTTTTTAAGATTTCATTTATTTATTCATAAGAGACAGAGGTGGGGGGCAGAGGCAGAGGCAGGAGGAGGAGCAGGCTCCCTGCTGAGCAGGCAGCACCATGTGGGACTAAATCCCAAGACCCTGGGATCATGACACTTAACTGACTGAGCCACCCAGGTGACCCCACCTTTTTCTTTCTTTCTTTCTTTCTTCTTCTTCTTCTTCTTTTTTTTTTTTTTTTTTTTTTTTTGAGAGAGCATGAGCAGGGGCAGAGGGAGAGGAAGAGAGAGAATCTTAAACAGGCTCCACACCCAGCATGGAGCTGGCTATGGGACTCAATCCCTCTACCCTGAGATCATGACTTGAGCCGAAAGGAAGAGTCAGATGGTCAACCAACTGCGCCACCCAGGCATCCCAACAGCATGCCATTTCTATTAATGGCATCAATTCTTTAAAAAAAATAATTTTCCTTATTAAGTATTTTTAAGTAAGACTATACAAAGATAAAACTTTGGTAGATTTTTAAAACTATCATTCTGAGAAAATCCTTTGAAACTTATATTCTTTCAAACAAGTTTATTTCCTTTTCAAGTTTTCATTTAAATTCAAGTTAGTTAACATATATGGTAAAAATTGGTTTCAGGTGTAGAATTTAGTGGTTCATCACTGTGTAAGTATATTTTTAAGTTAAAAACATGATTGTCACATTAAAAAAAACAATCACAATATGGAAAGTATAGAAAAAGCATCAACCATGATTACATCACCTAAAAAATAATTAACATTATTGTTTGAATATTTCTGAGATTAAAAATAATTGGGTTAGTGGGGATAAATGCTTTTTATGACTCTTGGTAGATCCTGCCAAAATTCTCTCCAGAAGGCTGCATTGATTTAAATGCCATCAGCAATATATGAAAGTACAAATTTCACTAAACTTTTGCTAACTTTAGATGGTATATCATTGTTAATTCTAATTTGCATTTTTATTAATATAAGGCTGAAGATGTTTTTACATGGTCATTTATTCAATTTGTTTCTTATCTGTTTCTGTCCTTTGCCAGGACAGTAATGATTTTCTTATGATTTGTGCTAATTAATTTATATGCTAATTATTTTTGTTATAAATTTACCAATTTCATAAGAGAGTCACTCTTTGCCTATCACATTCATTGCAAATAGTACTTTTTTTAACTTAAAATAATTTTTATTTAGTCAAATATTAATTTCCCATGGCGCGTTTTTCTTATGTGCCCAACTTTAAAAAGCCAGAGTTGTGCCAAATCAATCACAAAATAAATGCAAATCAGGCACTGAAGTCACTTGGCTATATCTGATTAGAAATTTGTCATCTATGGGGCGCCTGGGTGGCTCAGTGGGTTAAACCTCTGCCTTTGGCTCAGGTCATGATCTCAGGGTCCTGGGATCAAGCCCCACATCGGGCTCTCCACTCAGCAGGATACCTGCTTCCCCCTCTCTCTCTGCCTACTTGTGATCTCTTTCTCTCTGTCAAATAAATAAATAAAATCTTTAAAAAAAAAGAAATTTGTCATCTACAAAATGAAAATGTAATTTTAAAAATTTATTTATTTATTTGAGAAAGAGAGCGAGTGAATGGGGGGTGAGAGGCAGAGGAAGGGGAGGAGGGGCAGAAAGAGAGGGACAGAATGTCCAGTAGACTCTTCACTGAGTGCAAAGCCCAACTCGGGGCTTGATCTCACAACCCTGAGATCATGACCAGAGCTGAAACCAAGAGTCAGACGCTCAACAGACTGAGCCTACTAGACAAACCTGAAAATATAATTTTTGAAAGTCTCAAAGAGAATGCTTCTCCCCCTTATACTCACCCTGAAATGCAACAGCTTCTCAGTCATAGCTGTGTCACAGAAACAGTTTTGAACTTGTTGGGCTTCCTCTCTTCCCTGTTCCTCCACCAGCTTACTTAGAGGAACTGACATTTTTCTTGTTTCTATCTTTGCTTTTAATATTGCTTTCAATCCCAAAATGATCTCAACTATACCTCATAACTAGAGCACAATAATATGCAACACTTTTCGCCCTTCCTTAATATTCTTATTTATAGGGCCACCTGGGTGGCTCAGTCATTAAGCATCTGCCTTCGGCTCAGGTCATGATCCCGGGGTCCTGGGATTGAGCCCCACAACGGGTCTGCTCAGTGGGAAGCCTGCTTCTCCCTCTCCCACTCCCCTTGTGTTCCCTCTCTCACTGTGTCTCTCTGTCAAATAAATAAATAAAATAAAATAAAATAAAATAAATAAATAAATAAATAAAATCTTTAAAAAAATTCTTATTTATATTTGGTCATCTTGGTTTCCTTCTTATCCCCACTTCTCAATCCAATTAATTATTAAAGAATGCAATGAATTCTATCATGTATTTCTAATATCATCTCAGTCACAGAAACATAATGTAATAGAGGCTGGAAGAAATTAGAAGAGAAAGTTTCTGTTCCCTTGTAGACTACAATCCATTCTGGGGAAAAAGAACTCTATATGATATTTTACAATACAAGAACTGATTTAAGTGTACAGAATAATGAGATGATTAATGCCATAATTTCAGAGAAGGAAGAAATGAGTGCGGGCCAAAAAGGTTTTATGACATTTTAGGTAAGTGCTGGAGCAGGAAGCAAGACTTGAAACCTGGGCACGACTTGCACAGACAGAGCGGAGCAAGATAAGGCAGATGATACAAATAACAAAGAAGGACCAATTTGCAACCTTTACACCGTCATTATGAAAGTAACTCAGGTATTTTTACCAAAATTTTGCGATAAATGAGCGACAACAACACAACAGCCATAGGGTCACATGCCAGATCAGATTTCCTTTTCATGGAACTCAACTGAGGCCCTAATTGCTACACTTAGGAGTAGGATTCAAATCAGTAATCACAAGGGATTAATTAGTTTTTGATGCAATAGCCACTTATAAGGAATTGCAAATATAATAATGAAAAAATTACTCAAGTTTTCAGAATAAAAAGGTTCAAATATTGTCTTTAGAAAAAAAATTTCTTAACTTAGTGTTTAAGCTAATTAACATTTTTCCAGATGTTAAGGAAACAAGGCAAGCAAATTAAACAAACAGGTAAAAATTAATAACCACCCTGAATATTCTAAGAATTAGCAGGAATACATTTTTAGAAAAGATGAAAATAAAAGTTTTTTATAGAATAAATAAGACACAGAGGACTGAGAACAAAATCCAAACCTCTTACGCTGCCCCAGACATCCTGGTCCTAGCCCAAGACGAGTTCTCACCCCCTCTCCTATACTTGGAACCTTCACCTCCACACTTGTGCTGAACCGGCCTTTTCTGTCATTTTCATTCCTCGAACACTCCCAACTTGCTGTCATCTCAGATCCTTGCACTCTCTGTTCCCCCAGCCTAGAATACTTCATGAGACTTCATGGCTAGCTCACCCAGAGTTTTCAAGATTCTCAGCACAAAGCTCCCCTAGGAGGGCTTCCCTGACCATCCATCAATGCTGGTAATCCCCTTCCCACCTCCACCCAGCAAGGCTTCTGTACACACCTTCTTTCTCCTTCAGAAATCACTCTTTGAAATTATTTCATGTTTTGTTTTGTCTTGTTTTTTATTAATGGCCTGGCTGCCCACCCAAATTTAGTAAATGCTCTGTTAGCCATTTGTATGTCTGCTCCAGAGAAATGTCTGTTCATGTCTTCTGCTCATTTCTTGACTGGATTTTTTTTTTTTGTTCTTGAGGTATTGAGTTTGATAAGTTCTTTATAGAAGCCCTATGACCCAGAAATTGCACTACTAGGTATATATCCAAAGGACAGAAACATAGTGATTCAAAGGACACACACACCTCAATGTTTATAAAGCAATGTCCACAACAGCCAAAATAAGGAAAGAGCCCAAACGTCCACTGACAGATGAATGGACAAAGAAGATGTGCCATATGTACATGATGGAATACTACTTAGCCATCGAAACAAATAAAAGCTTGCCATTTGCAACAACATGGAGGGAACTAGAGAGTATTATGCTAAGCGAAATAAGTCAATCAGAGGAAGACAATTATATGATTTCACTCATATGTGGAATTTAAGAAACAAAACAGGTGAACATCGGGGAAGGGAATGAAAAATAAAATGACATAAAAACAGAAAGGGAGGCAAACCATAAGACACTCTTAACTATAAGAAACAAACTGAGGGATCCTGGAGGGGAAGTGGGTGAGGGGGATAGGATAACTGGGTGATGGGCATTAAGAAGGGCATGTGATGTAATGAGCACCGAGTGTTATATGTGACTGATGAATCACTCAATTCTACCCCTGAAACTAATAATACAAATATGTTAATCAAATTTAAATAATTAAAAAAAATTATTATATAATAATGTAGTATATGCACTGTGAGAAAAGGAACATTGTCAGTCTAACTTACTGCTCTGCCCAGAACCAGGACATGGTAGATACCAAAAACTACTTCTTAAATAAATGAACAAGTCAGACTTCTGCTCTGACAGGAACAGAAGGACACAAGAATCACAATAAATGCTTCAGTTAAACATGCAGATTAACAAATCATTGGAATAGACTTCAGTGAAGTGCTAAAATCCTATTTCTGGATTTTACCGAAACATTTTGCTTTAAATGATTCACATATATTAGTAATAACATTCTTAGTAATATTCTCATTGTGCAGGCATTTGATGCTATAATGAGATATTTAAGATTTTATATTTAAGTAATCTCTACACCCAATGTGGGCCTCAAACTTACAACCCCAAGATCAAGAGTCACATGCTCCACCAACTGAGTCAGATAGGTGTCACTGATAGAATGAGATTTTTAAAAGAGAGATTATAAATGCATTTAAAAATTCAATGGCATCATCAAAACGAAAGACCAACCTGATGTTCATATCGTTGCTTGACATCCTCCAGCTGCCATAAAAACTCCTTTGACTGTTTCTCACGAAGAGACTTGGATCTAGTTAGATCTGCTTCCACTTTTTCCATCTATAAAATTTAAAAATCAAATATATTTTAAGCAAAAAATTAATTATATTTCATGCTTTTGTAACTTGTCCATTCATTAAAATGGCAGATTTCAAACACCCTTTATCAATCATAATGGTGAATTTAAAAATGATAAGATAATGAAAACTATATCAATTTATTTACATATATTTAATGGTTTAAGCCAGGGAAAGTAACACTGTATACACTTGACTAAACTCTAATGCTATAATAACATTGTAATGGAAATATACTTTTGAGCATTCAAATATTCAATAAGAATTTTTAAGGCCTTGGCATGTGCTGAATGGGAGAAAATATTTGCAAGTCATATATGTGATAAGGGACTTGTATCAAGAGTATATAAAGAATGCTTATAGCCCAGTAATAAATGGGCAATTATATTCAATTTTAAAATGGGCAAAGGAACTGAAAATGTATTTTCTCCAAAGAAGATACACATTAGGCAATTTCAAATGGGAACAATAATGCCATACCACTTCATACCCACTAGGATGCTTTAATCAAGACCGATTATATCAAGTGTTGGTGAAGATGTGGAGAAATCAGGACCCTCATACCCTGCTGGTGGGAATGTGAAATGGAAGATGGTTTGGCAGTTCCTCAAAAGGATAAACATGGTTACCATATAAGCCAGGAATTCCACTCCTGGGTGAGAAATTAAAACACACATCCACACAAAAACTTGTGTACAAATGCTCGTAGCAGCATTATCCATTAGCCAAAAAGAGGAAATGACCCAGGTGTTCATCAATGGATGACAGATAAACAAAGAGAGGTCTACCCATACGCAGGAGTATCATTCAACCACAACAAGGAATGAAATACTAATACATGCTATAACATGATAACATGGATGAACCTTGAAAGTGCTATGCTAAGTGCAAGGAGATGGTTGCAAAAGACTATATGTTATATGATTCCATCTGTATTAAATATCCAGAAGGCAAATCCACAGAAACAGAAAGCAAACTAGTGGTTACCTGGGGTGAGAGGGAATTGGGGGGTGGGCACTGATTGCTAAAGGGTATCAGATTTCTTTTGAGGGCAATGGAAACCTAAAATTGTTTGTGCTGAGATGCCTGGGTGGCACAGTGCGTTAAGCAACTGATTCTTGGTTTTAGCTTGGATTGTGATATTGGGGTCATGAGATGGTGCCCCGAGATAGGCTCCATGCTCTGTGTGGAGTCTGCTTGGGATTCCCTCCCTCTCCCTGAGCCCCTCCCTCTCCCTCTGTCCCTCCTGCTCATGCTCTCTCTAAAATAAATAAATAAATCTTTTAAGAAATTGATTGTGCTGAGGGTTACACAATTTGTGAATATATTAAAAATGATTCAATTGTATCCTTACAATGAATTATTGCTGGTATGTGAATTATATCCCTTTTTAAAATTTTTTAAGTAGGCTCCATGCTGGGCAACACGGGGCTTAATTTCACTACCTGAGATCAAGACCTGAGCTGAGATCAAGAGTTGGGACACTTAACTAAGCCACCTGGGCACCCCATATGTGAATTATATCTTAATAAAGATGTTATTATAGAAAAAATTAAAAGTCAAACACTATGCCATATTCCATGAGGCCTCACATGATCTAATCCTAGGTACCTCTCTCCATTCATCTCTGCTACTCTATATAACCACCACCACTCCAGTCCTCTTGATGCTCTTGCCTTGGTGTCCAGCAGCTTCCCCTCAGATGGTCACATGGCTTCTTTATCAAAGTCAAGTTTCTGCTTAGATGTCATCTTTATACTCAAGCCTCCCTGACCAGCCTATTTAAATTGCAGCCCACAGCCCAGTCTTCAGTCTCCTTTGCCCCGATCTACTGTTCCTTTTTATCACAGGACATATCACCTTCAAGTACACTATACAATTTACTTACTCCTCAGGGCTCATTTTAATGTCTGCCTCACCCATGGTAAAGTAACTCCACGTTCACCCATGTATCCCAACAATTTAGCCCCCTGCCCGGCACCTATATGGCCTCAATAGTCAAATGAAGAAGAAAAAGAAAAAAGGCAAACCAAGTGTCTGAAGCTAGGTTTGAGATTTGATGAATAAGTAATTTTCAACATTTAATAATGTGAGAGTTTCGATAACATATACAAGATCATGTTGAATCTGACATTTCTGTCACATACAAAATCAGAGATAATGTATGATTATCCTTGCTCTTGCCAGATGCTTGTTTATATGTGGCAAGAAAGAAATATTCTTACAGATGGTAATGAAAAATCACTTCCTATAATATGAAAATGGCACTTTGTATTCCTAGTACAGTTTTTCATTTGTCTTTCTTCCCAATTTGATTTTGTTTTTCATTTGAAGATGTTTTTCTTCTGAGACAACTGTCAGTTAATGTGACAATCATCTTACCACTGGCTACTCTATATTACTTATTATTCTGCTGCTGCACTGATAGGTTAAGATATATATATATATTTTTTCCAGCTTGTATCTAATGCTCTCTTGCGGATTATCTTTTGGTAACTGCTAGGATTAGACAAAACATGAATATTAGGGGAAATGAACCCTAAAAGTCCTTCCTTCACAGTTTTTCATCTTAAATTTAAAAAAATAATAATTCAAATGCATTTATTCAGACATGATTAAACTTTAAGGCTCTAGGAACAAAGCTGTTCAGTGAAGAGCACCCAATTACACTGGATGAGAACAAAATGCATATGGCCACTCACTGCTGTGCTATCCAATAGTCCATTCCAGTTTCTGCTTCTGACAGCCAGATCTGGAGTATCTAAACTACAGCATGAAATTTTGCCTATTTCTTTGTAAAAATCCGAAGGGTGCAACCCTAATAATACTAAGTCATCAGCTTCGAAATTCAATGATCACAGTTATAAGATTATTGATCTACAGGTAGTAGGTATTGTGGCCATGAATAAATTTACTAAGGAATTACTCAAGTCCACTTTGTTTTCTTTTGTTTCTAACTCAAGATGTGGGTTTCAAGGCTCTCTTTCCTTCAGTGGTTTTCACATCAGACCTCAAGCAGAAGACTCTTAGCTTGTCCTCAGTAGTCTGCGCTCCCTATACTCCAAGATCCTTGGCATTTCCCAAACAAGCCATGTCTGTTCTTGATCCTTTAGCCTTTTGCTCTTTGTACTCTCTGGAAAACCCTATTGTGTTTTCCCTCACCCAAACTGACAGTCTTCAAGGCTGACTTGAGTTTCCTCTCCTCTCTCGGAGGTGTTCTTTAATCCCACCAACTGACATAAGTGCCTTCCTTCTCTCTACATTCAAGGACTCAACATCTATTTTCATAGCAAGCTCTGTTTCTCTCTATAATATGGGAGTGTTTCAAATGTGTGAGCTTTGTTTATTCATCTAGATCACGAGCTACCAAATAAAAGGAACTATGATTTATAATTCTTTTATATCTTAATTATTCTTTGGTATGGTATGAAGAATAAATATGCATTAAATCCTCAAGGATGAATAAAATGATTGGCAAAAGCAAAAGGGGATGGAAAAAAGAGAAGGTACATCAAGGAGGGAAGATCTGGTTTATTTAGTACTTTTAAGACAGATCTTCACATGAAGTTGATTTTAAGTTCTTATTTTATCTCGGCACAAATTGACTATTAAAAGTAAATAACAAATATTTAAATATTTAAAATATTTAGAATTTAAAATAAAAACTAAATGTTTTATGTACTCAAAGTTTGTAAAAAATAGAGTACCTTCAGGAAAAAACAAAATCCTCTTCTATAACCAAAACAGGTAAGAATTTAAAACACATGAAAAGACCTTTTATACCTAAACATTAAAACAAATTCAAAGTAAATAACTGATACAAGAAAATGAAAATGCGTGTCATTTTAGATAATACTGACCGAAAATGCAAGGCCCCATTCCATTTTCCTTCAATAATTTAACAAAACAATTTTAAAAGTCTTGTAAAATACTTAGTTTGTATAAAAGCACAGTGTTCTCAGTTGCCATAGATACAAAAGATTCTGCTTCCTCATACATCATTCCACATTCCGTTCATCTTCAAGTGTTAGGAAAATAACAACAACAACACTCCTTTATTGTGTAACTCTGGCTTCAAAAAAACCTAAGAGTAAAGCTCGGTGGTCAACTTCGGAGCAAAAAGGGGTTGGGTGTATTTCTGTGAACGTTTAGTGTTTAAAGACGGAAGGGGCGGAGGGGGGTAGGTGTTTTCCTCCTCTGGTGCCTCAGGCATTTGGTACTTGGGCTACACGGAAGAGAAAACCCAAGTGAACATGCAGAGCTTAAACAACATAGACCCTTTATGTTTTCCTTGTGCCACAAGTTCAGAAAGAGGCCGATATACTGGCAGCTCAAAGATGTCAGGGTTAAGGTCTCTGCAATTCAGCCTTCCCATAATAGTTGCAAAATGGCTTCTACAGCTCTGAACATATGGGAAAGGAAGGGCAAAGGGTCCTATAGCTGAGCTGAATACCTTTTAAGGAGCTTTCCTGCAAGTTCCTGTCAATAGCAAATTAATTATGCTGTTGCGTCTCATTCACTACAACTATGTTAAAAAGCAAGCTCCATCTGCAAGGTGAGAAACCGCAGTTTTAAAACTGTGTCTAATGTTGCCCTAAATAAAATCAGGGCTCTATGAATAAGAAAGCAGGCATGGACATCTGGCAGTCACTGTCAAAGAGGGTCATAAATTACCGCTCTTTCTCTAGTAAAGTATTCTTGTGTTACTATATTCGGAGTAATTCAACATATACAATTCATGTTATAACAAGCAGACAGTTGTATAGGCATATACAATTCAAAATATATTTTTGTATTTAATATACATTAGGTAAACTATAAAAAACTGTCCTTCAAGTATATTTGGATCAATTGATCGATCGATCAATCGATCGACAGAAACAGGCAGTCAGGTAGGCAGATAGATATAAATGGCAGAAAGGCAGATCATTATTTCTGTGCTTGGCTAAAGATTCCATAGAAACTAATATCCTTAAGAGGGAATACCAATCAACACATTAATTGATTATATCTACTGTTCTTCTGTGAGACGAAAACCATAAATTGATAGAAGACAAATATCTCTGGTACCTGTCCCAGTCGGTTTGTGAGTTCTTGATCTGCTCTGGATGTGAATTTTGGACTTCACACCTGAATCTCTCACTCTGAAGTTGCCTTTCCACTTTCTACTGGTTTCTTTTAATGAGCATGGTTTTGTTTTGTTTTTTAATTTTAATAAGATTATATTCAACATTTTGGGATTTCTTGTTTCCTATTTAGAAAATCCTTACTAGTTCCAACTATTAAATATATTTCTACATTTTCTTCTGAAAGTTTTATGTAACGATCACTGAAACTATCACTTGTAGTCTATAATCCTGGAAGTAATTTTGTGCATGGGCAAAATAAGAGGCAAGAGTCTTTTCTTTCCCCCATGTGGCTATCCAGTTGACACGGTGGATGATCATTCTTTCCCGGCTGCACTGCAGCTTTCCCTTCAACATGAGTCAGAATGATCATGTATGTGCGAGTCTAATTTTGAGTCTCTGTCTTCTGTAACACTTGGTCATCCTTGTGCCCAAACCATGCTGTATTAATTACTGAAGCTGAATTATTAGTCTCAATAGCCGGTCATATACGTTGGGCTCTTCTGGATTGCCAGAGCAATTCTTAGCCCTTTGCATTTTCATATGCATTTTAGAATCAGCTGTCAGTTTCTCTCACTTCCCTTCACCCCACCAAAAACAAAACAAAACAAACAAACAAAAAACACACACACACCCCCCAAAAACCCCAAAACCAAAAAACCCACTATTAACATTTTGATTTTCAGAACTGTGTTGATTTTATAGATGAATGTGGGGAGAACTGACATGTTTATGACATTGAGCCTTTGAATCTACGAATTTATTCAGGTCTTCTTTTCTTGATAATGTTTTCCAGTTTTTAAAACTGAAGTCTTGCACGTGTTTTGCTGGATTTATTCTTTGGTACCAACGTGAAGCTTTCTCACACTATGACATCTTTTTCAAAGTTCCTTTTCTATTTGTTGGCTGCTGATATAGAAATAAAACTGCATTGTCTGTGCTCTTATACTTAGTGACTTTACTAAATTCATTACTGTTAACATTTCAATAAGCAAACATTTAAGAAATTTGTAGATACAACAAAGACGCCATAATTGCAGATAAATGCCAAACTCACGAGGCTAGCTTAAATGTCCTTCCCCTGTCTTCTCTGACTGATGTTTATCCCACCAGTCACACCACTTCTTAAATCACACACTTTTATGTGCTGGCCTATCACACCAGCCACAAACATGTCTTAATAAACTCTGAATTCCCAGAAACAACAACAATGGCTGGTATGGAGCAAGTATTCATAAATTTTTAATAAATGAATGAAAGAAGTCAGATCTGTTATATCCTTGGCCAGTAAGTCAGTAAAATGACTGAAGTATTAAAAAATAAAAATGTTACTATTTCATAATCAAAAACCCTTCCTATCAGTCAAATGCAGGAAAAAAATTGACATGTCCTCAGTAGATTTTTTTTGGCTTATTTTTGTCTGCAAGAGATTAGTCATTGACAAATATTACAAGGAAAAAGCTTCACTTACTTCTCTTACATTAAGTGTTTAAGGATAAAAGTTGAAATTTCTGGGACACCTGGGTGGCTCAGTTGGTTAAGCGGCTGCCTTCGGCTCAGGTCATGATCCCAGCATCCTGGGATCGAGTCCCACATCGGGCTCCTTGCTCGGCAGGGAGCCTGCTTCTCCCTCTGCCTCTGCCTGCCTCTCTGTCTGCCTGTGCTCGCTCTCTCTCTCTAACAAATAAATAAATAAAATCTTTAAAAAAAAAAAAGTTGAAATTTCTCCTAATTATTTGTTTTGTTGTTGTTTAATTTTGTTTTTCAAAGCCAAATACTTGCACATATTCTCTTAATGTTGTCATTTGGAATTAATGAACTATCCTAATAGCCTCTATTGAAACGTTTTAGAATTTTACTTCTGCTACCCAGTCTCATTTAAATAAAATTCCAAATGTTAAAAGGGTAGAGAGATGTCTCCATTATCATCAAAAAGTAACTGAGACAAAATGCTTCTGTTTATATTGGATCTTTTATTATCTTAAAACTGGTCTAAAAAAATTATTTAACATTACATGAGCCAGCAGGGCCCTTAAAGGACAAGAGGACAATGGTGTAAGTCACAATGAATGGTTCATATGATGACTCTTTCTTTGTCTGTCTGTTATCCATTTACACTTAATGACACAAATATATCCAGAGGGCATTCTTTCTTCCTTGTAACTTAAGAAATTTTTTCAGGTATTCAACAGCAATAATAGGGTGATGAATTAAATTTACAATCTCTAAGAATATAAGAAACTGCTAACCAGTTACAAGTGTAAGCGGAGCCAGAAGCAACCTCACTAGTCAACAGCCATGTTTCAGAATTTTGTTTGCATGGCAAGCCAGTGGGCTCTCCAAGTCCAAAGCTAACATCAGGTAGCTGATGACGGTTAAAAAAAAAAGGGGGGATTGAATTTAAAGTCACATGTTTACAGCTTAGCAGCAAATACCATTTAATGAGGATGTACTTTCAAGGGTAGGAAAATTAACTAGAAGTCAAGTGGCTAGTGGAAGCCCCAGGAGGAACTAGTTAGCTGACATTCATGCAGTCAGTTTAAAAGATTAAAAAGTTTCACTTTAGAATTCCTGCCAGTACTTCAAACACATAGCTGTCTTTTTCAGTCGTCTATTTGTTTCACAGAGAATAGGTAAATATAGAACACTATTTCTTTTAAAAATGTGATTATGTATGTATAAGTGGAAAATTCTACCACAGTAGTACATTTTCACAATTAAAATATGTATATTTTATATAGCTAATTGCTGACAGCTAATATTTATAACAGAGTTCACCACTGGAGTAAAAATTAGGTTATTGAAGCAATCTTAAATGAGATAAAAAGTTCTTCAAAGTGAAAGAAACAGTGTGAAGCAATTTTTTTTTTTAAACTTTCTCTGTTCCATTTTTCTCTCCTGGGCCTCATTTTTGAAATAGGAATTCACTTTTAAAAACAAACTCAAAGCTTTTATTTTTTTTAATTCAAATTCCCATTGTCTGCTATCTGCAGCAGTTTCCAAATGGAAAAAGATGCCCTAAGCTCTGCTGGCTTTTACACAAAGATTTTAGTAAGAAGAGAAATGAGCAGTTCAAGACAACAACAGAAAAGGAAGACTGTTAAAAATACAGTCTATGGAAAAAATCTGAAAACATTATGATTCTCCAAATAATGAATCTGCTGATTTTTTAAAGAATTTGAGCTATAGCAGATGCACACTTTTAAACTGACTGATAATCTGGATACATATGTTTTGACATATGTATTTTACTTAACATTTGTTAAAACTTGCCAGGTAAGAATTATTTGATTTGTGAATGAGCCCAGCTATAAGGGTTCCATCATAAATGATGTTCTTATTGTTATACTCACATCAAAGGTACTTTCTCTATTTCAGAAACTCAATTGCACTTGGCAAAACTATTTATGATGGAAACCACTGAAGACTATTTCTTCAGCAGAAGACCATCAAAAGAATTTGCTGCTCATTGGCTGCCATCACCGTTATTTTTCAAAAAGCCTAAATTGAGCACCACCGGGCAGATCAGACATGGTGAGAACTAGTTACAAAGAAAGGATACAGGAGTAAGGTTATGTGGAGGAAGAAAGGGATCCCAGGCCTGTACCCAATAGGGTCCTTCATGGGATCATTTAACCAGGTCATAAAGATATGATACTTAGAAGACAGGAACACTTGAACTCAATGTCCAGAAGTGGGAAAGTCAAATGCATCTGGCAGGACTGGGGAAGCGAAATAGAAGAAAGACCATGAACCAGGCACATAACAGAACAGTCAGATATATGAGGGTAGAACAATTAAGGGTGGTTCCCGAATCAGTTCCACACATACCATTGTTCATCCCTGGCTTTCCATATTTTATGGCAGTCCACTCTGTGCCTAGGTAGGGTTCTTCATTTAATGGTTCCTGAGATGACATTATCCCCAGGGCTTTCAGTTCTGCCACACAACACAGGCTACTTTTTCATCTTAAAAAAAAATTTATCAACTTGAAAGAATTACCATTATTGTGGGTTAAAATGTTTTCTTAATTTCATTTGCAGATATTTCATTGCTGGTATATAAAAGTATGGCTAAATTTCATATTATGAAGTTGTATCCTGAAAACTTGTTTAAATCATTTATTAATTTTCATATTTCTTGTACAAATTTTGACCATACAAGATGACTGTGTCATCTGAAGATAGTGTACTTTTTCCTTTCCAATTAATATGTTTGTTCTTCCTTTCTTTTCCTTCCTCCCTCCCTCCTTTCCTTCTTTTCTTTTCTTTCTCTCTCCCTCTCTTTCCTTTTTTTCCTTATTTTGCCTTAGTGCACTGGCTAGAATGTCGAATACAGTGTTGAACAGAGGTGGCAAGAGCAGACATGGTTTCCTCATTCTTAGGAGGAAAAGCATTAAGCCTTTCAATGTTAAGTACACTAGCCATAGAGTTTTCACAGATGTCCGTTATTAGGTTAAATAAGATTGCTTCCAGTCTTAATTTGCCAAGAATTTTTTTTTTT